>CAJUYH010001421.1:0-13508 GCA_910591685.1 Galerucella tenella | reverse complement strand
GGAAAAACCAATAAAATTTCAATAAATCTTCGTCTTTTCAACGAACCGTTCCCTACGAAAAAAAAAGTGGTGGCAAAATTAAAACTTACATAATCTATACGCATGAAGGCGTCTTTTAAGTGTACTTTCCCTGAAAAAAGCATCGTTTGTACAGAAAAGATAAGTCTCAAAATGGCATAAAAGCCAGTTAATTATACAAGAGAATTGCTTTCATTCTGCCTCCATACGTAAACGAAAAGTCTCCCTAAGTTGAGAGAGATAAAGGTCGCTTTTGAGCGAGGGTGAAATCCCCTTTTATAGGGGCAAAAGTTTTTAGAGCTGCCGCACAACTTTTGTGGCTTAGGCCCTCTGGGTAACTCCACCTACTGTTTTTAGATATGGACGGCCATTTTCACTTTGCATAAGTTATTCTTCGGACCACACCCAACGTCTAAATAAAACAAATTTCATAAAGTTTGCACGAATTTACACATAAATAAATCAAATTAGTAATAATAGTTGCTAATTAAAAATACAGTAGGAAGCAAGCTGTGTTTCCACTGTTTATTATGTTTTATTTATTAACATTATTATGAAAATTGTTTACCCAACTAGCCGCTCTAGCATAGATTAGAGTAAATATTGTAGAGTTCACTTCGTCGGCTCACTTATATTATAATATCATTTAATTCCAACAACTGCTTGTTATATCAAACAATTTTGAGGAAATACAAACAAAGACAAAAGTTATTAACAAAATTTTTCATCAACTCATTGCTTTTCATGTCTGCTAGTATTAGATCTATACATTTCTCATGCCAATTCATTTTTTCCAATGTTTGATTACCTTTTTAAATGAATTTAACTGTTTCTAAAGGATTCCACTTTAATGATTGTGTCCTTCCAACACATTACGTTGGAAGAAATGGGAAGAAAAGCAGGTCTGTGATTAATCCTAATCAAAACATAACAATAATAAACCGTTTAAATGTATTACTAACGTTAACCCTAATCTTTGACTTAAAAAATTGCTTCTCGTCAGATCTGTACTTTGTTGTTCACAGTCAATAATTATTTATGAAAAGTGAATATTAATCTTATCGTTATATTTATTTAAATAATACAAAATATGCCTGGATACACGAAAAAACATCAGCATTTTGAAAGTTCTCTAGTATTTTCAGTTAGAAAAAGAAGCTGTAATTATTAAATTAATAGCCTTCTCAAATTTGGCTAAATACGATCCTGATTTTATTTACAAGTTCAAGGTTAGCTATATATCAAAATAGCAAGGCTAATTTATGTCATGACCAGTTTATTTTTGGTGGGATATCACATATCTTTGGATCCCATTGGTGGCAAAGTAATGGATCTTGAGATGAGCGATGGACAATGGGAGAATGGTAAATAAGTGGTATTTGGTTTCTATTATAGATTTTGATATTGGATATTACAAGAGCCATAGTTTTTGTCCTTAGGAATGTTAAAACAAAATTTATTTACAACCATCATCTTTTAGTAATAATTTTATTGCCTTCCTGAAAAATGTTCCTAGTTAAATATGGAATAATGCTTTTACGATATCAAAACTACGTATGATAGAAACTCAGCATTCTAATTACAAATATTTTGTTCATGTTCGGCTTTCTTCAGATTCTTAATTCAATTTTCAAAATGTTTGGTGGGAAATGTATTCATGTTTTTAAAAGCTGCATCACTTAATTTGCTCAAATTAATTCTAATTTTCACCTATAACATTTAGAAAGTTTTCTTATTTTAGGCTTGACAAATCATTCAAATAAATACGAAAGCTTGAAGATAGAGAAAAGAAGGTTAATCCCTCAATATCACAAATTGATTGTTAAACTAAACAGGAGCAAAGATTAAATACATATATCGGATTGGCTCTGCATTAGATTTTCCATCTTTTCCTATCTTCTGCTATCTTCTTTGCTTCCGTCCAAGAAGCTCCTCTTTCCTTTAATAAGTCACCCTGTCTCCCATATTTGTTTATCTATGTTATCTTAATTCATTCTTGTCAGGAGTCCGAACCATCTGAGTTGAGTTTGCTATATTTTTTATATAACCTGAGTCTAGCTCTAATTTCTCCGTTTTTTAATCTGTTTTGTTACACATTTTCATCATCGCTTTAATCTTTGTTTTTGAACTTTGGGTGAGTATCCATGATTCACTTCCATGCGTTAAGGTAGGTACAAAAATATAATACAAAGGTTTTATAAATCCATATTTTGGTTGTTTTGTTAACCTCCCTTTTGTTTAAATATACCCCATTTTAGTGCATTTAATAATTTAGATGTGGCTTGTATTCTATTATTTACATTTGATTCCAAGTTGTAATTTTTTTTTCCAAGGAGCCGTCCTTTCGCCGGTACCATCTCAGCTTCCTGGGCTTATTGTGGATACTCCTAGTGCTCTGACTACAACCTATTCAGCCATTCCGTTCCCTGTATTAGCTCATATTGGTTCTTTGCTGGTTGGTTGTAGAAGTCTTCTGGAGTCATTTGGGGTCTACCATACAGTTTCTGCCTTCTGTGGTCCAGCGACTCACAGTTGCATAATATATGCAGAGCTGTTTCGGTATCCTTGTTGCATCTTCTGCATGTAAGGTCTCCGTTGTACAGCCCTATTTTGTTTAGGTGCTCCTTTGTGGGAAAGTGTCCCGTAAGTAGCCCCGTTATGGTGCGTAGTTTGTTCCTGCTCATTGAGAGCAGTTCTTTCGCTACTTTTTCTGATGGTTTTTTTATGAATTTCTTCCCATGTATTTGCCTGGTCGTATTCTTCCAGTGTTTATTGTGTTGTTCTTTCAACCCACTCCAGTGTTACACTGTTCCGAGTCGCCAGTCTTCTAAGTTCTTCGCCGCATTCCCATACTAGCCGAGATGTTATTACTTTCCAATATGGCTCTTAGGTATTTCAAGCTTTCTGTAGTCTTCATAGTGTTTCAATCTATACTGATTTGTATATCTTCGTGCTTCCTGGATACTGCCATCACGGTTTTATTAGGTAGATAGATAGATAGATCTTTATTGTTTTTTTCGTATGAGGATACATGAACAAGGGTGACAACATTTATAACATTATTAGCTAGTACAAAACATATATGTTAAAGATAAATTATAATAAATTTTATAAAGATTGGGTTTGGATAATATATCTCGACAGGAGTGAGTTGATATTATTCGTTTACAATGAAAGACCTGATTTTTAATATTTTCTTCATTATGTCATTTATTTGATAGAGAATTGGTGGTTCAGCTTCATTATTTATTATTGATTCCATGTCAGTTACGGATTGATATATTTCAAGAACGGGACGTTTTATTCCTTCATACACTGGACAAACAAATCACCGCTTCATTTAAGTTGATTCTTATGTCGTATTCTTTGAGATATTGTGTTCTATCCATAGAGTAATAAATAAGAGAGGCTTTAAAACATATGGAAGAAACTGGCATAAAGTTTGTGCGCAGCCAGTAGAGTACGGCGCTTTACATCAACTAACTTAACTAACAAACCCCGCCTCCCTCTACACAAAAACAAAACTTTCCATTTTTAGTATTATTTTAATTTGAGGTTAGTTGTTGTCATTTGTGAATTTATTTTCATTTAATCTACTCATTGGCCTTTCTGCAAAGAAATTAATTATCTTTATCATTGCCACCTACTATTATCACAGCATTTATCATCACTTATCACATAGGTACCTAAGTTAAGAAAGTAGATTTTTAACCCTAACCGTTTGAGGTTGGGTCTTCGTAATGGAAACATTATTTGAAATTTTATCGTTTTTTGCAGACAAGAACGAAGGATTACCAGAAATTTGTGACCCAATCCAAAACAATATGTATGTAGTTGCTAGATATATTTATATCAATGTAATTTAGGATGTTATTGTAAACTTTTTGAATTGTAGCCTGTGATCTGAAGCACCCTTAAAAAGTTCTTTTTTCAACATATCATCTTCAAATGGTATATCTTTTACGATTAACCAGTTTCTAATATCAGCTTTTCTCCAAGAGGTAGATGGAAGATTTTCTGTTTATCGCGAATGATAAGTTGCATTGTCCATAACGATTACAGCATTATTTGGAATTAATTCGACCATTTGTGTAAAATACTCTTCAAAAACATCTGCAGTCATTTCTTCATGATAGCCTTTGGTTGATGTTGACTGAAACTCCAGTAAACCACCTTCAACGAACCCTTGATTGCATCCAATATGCGTTATTATTAGTCGGCGACCTTTACCGATATGAGTTTTCAGTCCAGTAGATAAACCTTTTATGAAAGCTTGACGACTGGTTTTAAAACTTTTGTACTGCCATATTTTTTTCACTGAATGTCCTTCATTGAGCTATGTCTCATCTAGATAATATATTTGTCTTCCCTCCTGTCTGTATTTTTGGATATCTTGTAAATACTGTCGTCTCCAACATATTATTTGCTCGTTGTCGATTAGCACTGATTTGCGACTTTGCTTCTCCCAAGTAAAATTTAATTTGTGTAATATTTTCCACAAAGTTGCCCTATGTCAGGCAAATTCTCGTCCTCCTTTACCATTCTTAGAATTATGTCGAGGGTTGGGATCTCTTTTTTAAAATATAATTTGTGTACTTTTCGTCTTATTGTATTTTGCATATGTTCATCAAGGTCAAGTGGTTTTCTTCCGGTTGACTTTTTAGGTGGAGATATATTTCCATTTTTCCTCTCCCTTAGAAGCCTGTAAATAGTAGCTTCACTAACTCCTGTCATATTGGAACATGTCGAACCTATATTTCTAACAGTAGCAGCCGGCATTTGATGTACAACAGCATCATGCACATTTAACACTACAGTCTTCGTTTGTAAGCTAAGCACGCTCTTACACTTTACTGGGGTGAAACTTGAAGACATTTTTCACAACACTGTTAACACTTATGGAACGTAAGCGACTCTGAGCAAAACAAATTATACAAATTTGGGCGAGACCAAGTTTCACCGTATATACCTGCAAAATTTCTAAGTAGTCATTAGGACAATCCCTAGTAGGACCCTATTGTAATATTTCTTCGAAATTATCAAGTTGTTTTAATAACCGAATTTAGATTCATATTACCTTAATATATCAGATCGGGTATAAAATTAAATAGTAAATAAATTCCTTAGATGAACGGTGACGCTTATGGTTTACTACCTGACTAGCATCTGTGACCTTTTCGCGTGCTGTCAGACAATGAGAAACAGACTATACCTATTACTTATGTGAAAAAGTGCTTTAATATTTTGAACACTGTATTTGTGTGCTTGCTCTGTAATATTGGTGTGTGCTTCAAGATGCCTTATTGTTTAAATGGGTACGTCAATTTAATAATGCAAAAAAATTATACAAATAAGGAGTTTTTTTTTTTTAATTTTCTGATCTAGATATTAAACGAAGTCATAAATGGTTTGAAATAATGAACTTTACTTATTAAAAATAAAAGGTATTATTTGCGTGAAGATCACTTCCTTAAAAATAATCTTACAGACTCATTTAGATTGACAAAATTTGCACTTCCTTTCTAATCTTCAGAGTGCAATTTCCATCCCAATTCAGATTCAGGTAGGTATTGACAGTTTTTGTATGTTATTTTGGATATCTTATTGTATGAAAGATGTTGAATTGATATTATATTTTTTTACTTGCAAAGGGTTTTTTTATTCTCCTACCGTAATTCCCTATAATATTATTCTAATACAATATTTGCAGCTGAATGATTTAGCACAATAATGTTATTTCTTAGTATTTAAAGACTTGACTTGAAAGACTAAAAAACAAATATTGAAGTGCAAAATCATTCAATTGCAAATATTGTACAATATTACGCGTATGCTGAAAGCTTGAAAATTCGAAAAGCGCGCGTCTTGAGTGTTAGTTCGTACTAGTAGCCAAGGCTATTGAATGAAAATTAAAAGCTGCAAAAAATACCGCATACAATGGAATCTCCGCTTTAAAATAAAAATAATTTAAAGCGCACATCACTCCTTTGAATCGTTAAATTTAGACACCGAAAAAAAAAGCTGTAGCTCAGGTTTTGCAAGTTTTTGCAATCAAGGGTATATTGTTGCAGTTAACCCCTTCAATTTTAACCCTATACCTTTCGGAATCTTTCAATAAAGGGGTCCTATCACAATTTTGCATTCAGTAAAGCCTTGCGGACTTCACCAAAACATGTGCCAATTGTATGAATATTAAAACGATTCGGTTGTACATCTACTAGCAAAACAGATACAAAAGGGGAGTATTCAGACAAAGGGAAAGTAAGTTTTTAATAGGTGACGGTTACCAACTTAAATGTAGTTAGTGCAGGTGTTAATTTGGTCCTATTTTTTAGAAAATTTAATTTACTCCAATAACATTTTATCGAGCACTGAATTGGTAAATTAATTTTAAAAATTCCACCCTTATCATAAAAAGGGATTGATGAATTATTCAAGAAAATTTGAGCCCGTGGATTGGAAGCTTTCTATAAAAATTATCTTCTAAAATAAACAATGCCTTCAGATCGCATGCATATTTATGAATTTATTCGAGATTACGTCAATATCTCCAAGTTAATGTATCATCATACTTCATTAACTTGATGAGAAATATGGTTTTACGCACTCGGTTGAGCACCATACAATCTATAATATTATCTAGACTCTCTGTTTACCATATAATCAACAGTTTATACACAATAAAAACTATTTTTACTTGAAAAATGATAGATTGATGTATTTATTGACAGATTCGATTAAAAATAGTATCTATATTTAAATTGAGAGACTGTTATTAAAAGTTTTATAAATTTATCTCTTTTTTTTTCAGAAGCAGAAATTATTTTCCGGACTGATAGACCATGATCTGTAGATATTTTAAAAGTCGAGTGCATTCTCTGGTACCAAGAACATATTGAAAAATCAATTGTAACTTCTTATTTTCAAGATTAAAAAAGGTAGAACGTGTCGCGGGACACACGGTAGGAACTTTAGTTTCTTTTAAGCAAAAATTATGTAATACATCTGACGTTATAGATAAACGATTTGCATATTACTCGGTGGTCGAGTAGTAAGCAAACTCTCACGCGGTAGACCCGGGTTCGATTCCCCGTGAAGAATTTTTTTTATTGTTAATTTTATTTTTTAATAATTATTCTGCTTGATATTAATAACGACAACAGGTAGACGTTTGAAATATTTAGTAGAATATTTATTATTATAGATAATGGTACGGTACCCTTCATGAGGGAGTCCGACTGGCAACATCTACTTATAACAGCATCGTATATTTAAAAAGGGAAACCGTAGCATTATACAAATTGGACATTCAAGAACTGAACGTTCAACAAAAAAAATTAGTCGAAACATAAATTTGAATTGTAAATTTTTAATTTGAAGTTATATTACAGTTTATAGAAATTTTTATTTTCTAGATTTTTTCCTAAGTGGGCCGTAGAAAAAATATGCTGTTCGACTCGTGTGGATTGTCCATATCCACACACTAGTTGCACAAACTACTATTTCTATCAAAATATGCCCTTTTACATTTAAAAACAACCTGCCAAATGTCAAATCAATTTATCCATCCATTTTAAAGTTATCGAATTAAAACATTCAAGTTTTCAAAATTTCAACACCCTGTATTTCGAAAAGTAAATGTGCTAGACCCCTTAATCCTCATGTCATTTTGTCCAATTACCCTTAACGTTCGAGATGCTTATATTATTTTTTGCGCGATCGTATTGAAATAAATTCCGAATCAAATAATTTAGATTTCTTCGAAATGAACGAAATGTCAAAAGTGACATTTATACTTCTTGATCAGTTTAAAATATATTTTGCATTTATTACTTTTCGACGTCTGAACGGTAAGTAAATCACTTACCGACGTGTTAAACTTAGAAACCAGTAAACACAACCTACAGTCCTGACAACCGATGCTGTAAATAAACAAAAAAGATCAATCGCGCAAAAAAAATTATGGTTATAATAGTAAAAATTTATCCGAACAAATTCAAGTAGATCACCAGCACTGCGAATACCAGCTTTGCATAGAATTTTAATGTAGCATCGGTGGTTCAGTGGTAGAATGCTCGCCTGCCACGCGGGCGGCCCGGGTTCGATTCCCGGTCGAAGCATATGAATCGCTGCTTCGTAAACGAGAGACAGACTCAGGAGAGAGCACACGCACGCAAGCAAGGCACATAACGAAGCAACGTTACATAACGTAACGTAACGGTCAGATCTTTTGCGTCGCGACCCCCGGTCGTTCAAACCTAACCTGACGTGAAGAACTAAAGTTCCAAAAACTTTTTTGAGGAGAATTAATTTTCTCGCTAGGATTTGCTACTCTTCAACAGAAGAATTTTCTACTTCAACAGTAAGGATGTCTCACAATATTTTGCCTCCGTTGAAAATATATCCTTGTGTCCCGGAAACCACCCAAGTGTTACCCCATTGCGGTTTGCCAGATTTAAGAGATTTTGAAGGCATACTATAGATTTCAATGCAGCCTAATTATCCGAGAGTATAATAGTAATTTGTACAACAAGTGCGCAAAACGTTACTTTTCCCACGAGCGTAGAAGTAGCACGAGCCGTAAGGCTAGTGTCGCAAATCTAGCGAGTGGGAAAAGTGATATGCGTACAAGTTTTAAATAATATTTTTTCCACAACCACATTTATTAATGGAAGAAATGCAGTCACGTGCGGGAAAGTATCACTTTCCTCACTTAAATAGCTATTTTGCATCTATACCCTCTTTCGATGTTTATTTGCAAGCACGTGTGGATAGCGTAGATTTTAGCCTGGATAAGGTTGAAAACTTTCCCAAGAAATGCGTGGACATTGTACCTGGTCCTACCACCGTGTACTCCTTCCTGAGTGCTTGCTTCCATCAGTCCATCCCAGTTTAGCTGGTTAGTTATCGATATTTGTAGCCAACATGTTATCACTTCTCATGTCAAGAAGTGAGTTTGGGATAAGATGTTTGATTCTGGAATGACTGGTGATGTTGCTTCCTTCGTGCCGATTCCATTGCATTCCAGCTTGTAGCGTGAGAGGCTAAAAATTGAGTATGGCTTCTAAGCCGCAGTTGGGCTGCGGTAAAAAAATAACAAAGAGACAAATTTATAAGACTCATCAGACCAGTCATTACTTACGCACTCGAAACAACAAATATAAACAAAAAAGAAGATCTGAAAAAAAATTTTTTAGAACAATTCTTGGACCAGACATAACAACAGATGGAGAAAAATAGAAATAGAAAAGGGAACAAGTGAAGAAAATATGGTTCAGTATATATAAAAGCAAGATATGGGTTCCATTGACGATGAGAACAAGAGGAAGACCACGAAGCAAATGGTGGAATCAAGTAGAGGAATGAAAATCAAAGACTAGAAAACAAAGTGCAGAGACAAAAGAAAATGAACTACTTTAACAAAAAACATCAGAAAGGATAAGACCTTGTCAATAGGATTAAATACAGCTCTATTGAGCTAGCCATGGTTCCTCGGGATTGAATATGATGATGATATGTACCATACATTCTCCTGAAAATTATATTCTAAATCTAATTTGATTCGTGTCGATCATCCAATAATTCACTTAGGCTTTTATAAATATTTTTCAGCTTATTACACTTGATTGTCCACGGTCTCTATGAGTATATTCCAAATGGGTTCTTACACCAAATAAGTACATGTCTATACACCATTGTTAATTAGTTTTTATTGTTTCAGATCTTCAGCTACCTCAAAAGTCTGTGAGATTGCAGTTTTGAGGCATGTTAATTATGGAGTGATTATAAATACATTGATTTTGATTTTTATGTATATTTCAATATAAATGAGAAATAAACTTTTCAAATGAATGTGATCGTTTCAATTAGAACATTAACTCCCTTAAATTTTTCTTCCATATCGTCGAAAACCTTAGCAAGCGTGCCGAGGATTCCTTGTCTTCTTGACAATACTCACCGAGAAAAAGATTTATTTGTGACAATCAAAATATTATTATGTCAAATAAATATGATTTTCCATATGGCATAACTAATATTTAATTTGTCGTTAAGAAAAGATTTGTTTCAAGTTCGGAAAGTAATATTGTTGATGAATAAAAACATATTCATTGTCATCAATAAAATGAGTTATCTATCGAAAAATAACATTGATTCTTGTAGAAATGTATCATATTTGTCTCAAACAACATTTATTGAGGTATAATGACAAGATAGTTATATTAATCTTTGAAAGCATTTAAATTAAATAAAGTAGTTTTCCAATAACAAATACTTATTTTTGCAAGCTAACTATATTGTTTTATTATAAAAAAATTACTTTATGGCAGAATGACACTTCTTTATCATGAAATAATTTTCACTAATATTCAACATATTTATTATAACCGAACCATAATTTTCATAAACATTATACTGCCTTAGGTGTAGTAAAAAAATATATTCCACTAAAAAACCAAATTATTTATGGTATTATTTTTTGGTTTATGGAAGTTACCTACATGCACTATTCAATACACTGAGCTTTTGAAATGTTTCTAAATATATAGAAATATATTAAAAGTTCACGGTGTATTAAGCAGTATGGGTAACTTCCACACGGTTCTCTAAATAATTAGGTTACTTAGGAAAATATATTTTCCACAAATATTTGTCTAAGCCGTTTCCAGACTATGTCGAACAACAAAGTTGACTTTCGTTTTGTATGTGTGGACTAGTCGATCGAATTGGTCGATGGTTAGTCTGGACACGGATTAAAATTACAGTATTTTTATGACAAACATGTTTAAATCTTATAACAATTAATGGTCTCTATTTATGCATATAACTGTTTAGTAGGAAAGCAGGATAGGAATAAAAAACTTGCTGCTGAATGTTTTGATCTATTAAAAAGAAATCTATACATTTTAAAATAGATACCATACACTTATAAAATGGAAACCATACATTGTTAAAATTAAACATACCTACATGATCTAAAACATAACCAACAATGGTATCCACAAGATAGCCTTGTCTATTCTCAAGTGTGCTCATTTATTGCTTTCCCCATAGTAGTTTTTTGGAGTTCTTGGAGTAGATCTGACAGGTTTAATTAAGAAATGTGTATGTTTGAAGTACGTTTCGCTAGCTTGTTACTTCTACCCACTTGAATATAATTGTCATTTATTTCCTTACCTTTAAAGATATCTCACAATTCTTGTAATAGCCATGAGTTTAACAATTCATTCATTCTATTATTATACTTATTTTTGTCCAGAGCACTTTAACCACATACTTCACAAAAACAAAATAATTAGTAAAATTGCAAAAACTGATCTAATTTCACATGCAGACTGACGCCAAACGTATACAGGTAGTGACCGTTACTGAATAATAGGGAAGGGTGGGGCGAGAATTCTTTGTTCTGCCACATAATTTATAGGCTAATGTGATTTCTTCCGGGTGAAGAAATATGTGATTTGTAGCAATTAAGTTTTTTTTCTCGTAACAATAAATGTACAATTATACTGAAATACTTACTTTTTCGGTATAAAGTAGATCTTATTTGAGGCTAATAATCTATAGGCTTATTTAAAAAAAGTAAATTTTTGTCAAAACTTTCAAATGATTCACTATGAATATTTAATTTGTTGTTTTAAAGTGATGGAATATTATTGAAGATGTTAGGTTTTTTCTGGGTAATGAAAACAATTTTCACCCAAATAGCATTGTTATATTTTATAACAAAATATTATATTGTGCTTCGTAGACTTTCATAGTTTCTGAAGAACAATTGTATGAAGGTGTGCATAAAGGAGAACAAATTTTTTTACATTAAAGAAATTACACTCGAATAAATCATTTTTTTATGTCAAAATTTCCCAACATTTTCACGTTAATATGGCTTCTTAATAATAAATAAGCAATGTTAGTTTTCAACAAAGGGGGGTCAAACAAATCAGTTTATTTGTCTATAAATAATTCTTCTCTCGGTGTGGCATTCCCATTATGCAGACGGTTTCCAACTCTTCGGATAGTTCCCTATACACATCTTTATGCTTATGGGCGCTTTCCCTCTGCTTAATCTATTTTGTTAACTGATATTGAAATCTTGGCTGTCCATAGATATAGAGTAAAATAGCAATAAGGCTATAAGACTACAAAATGATTTGTTTATATGCCTAATTACTGTAACAATTGTTATATTTAACATCTACTTCTCGGGCTTTATGCCCCGACAGACAATTAATTACAGTTCCAAGTTACTCAGGATTTTTAGATCAGCTCTAAGATAGATATTCCAGTTGCTAGCAAGTGATATGAAAATATATTTCATATGAGACGGATTGAATTTTCCTGTTATCAGGCAACCAGAAATCTCTCAAGATCATAGTTTTCCGAGGAAAGATAGCAATCGTAACGAAATAAGCTTTCTTGCTGCACGAAATCAATAAGAATATTCCAAACATCTTGTTAAATATGCTTTTCCAAAAGTTTTTAGAAATCCAAAAAAAAATCTTGAATTTGTAAATCAAATCTTACAGTTAATATTCTGAAGACGTTTGGAAAGGTTTACGACCAAAATTTTGTGATAACCAAAGCAAAACCAACACTCGAACTTCAACTCCACTTCTTAGGCAAGGGATACTGAACTGGATGTATACATAGTGACAGCAATTAACATAGTAGAACTAGCCTGTTGATGACGAGAAATAACCTATCCAGATTTCAAATACTATAGCAGGTATGTACTACAAGAGCAATGGAAGCGATTTTTGAATATAATGGTGAAAAGTGTTGCAGAATAAACAAGTTACAGACTAAGTAGAAAGCGAATCATTTAGAAATCCACCCTTACTTTTTAGAAATTAGAAATCCTGGGACTTGCCAGATGGTATAATGAAAGAGTATGAATTTTCAAAGAAATTCAATAAAGAATACCTACAGAGACAAAAAGAAAAGTAATTCAATGGTATATAGGTGGTTCTAAAGCAATAGAAGGGACTGGGACCAAACACAGTAAACTTGGGAACAACCAAAAGCTGAAAATCCTATTGGGAAGTGTGTCGTGTTGAATATGGGTAGATGAAAATATATAAAGGATTATCTCATTAGAAGACATAAAAATGTAATTATGACTCATATAAAATCTAGAGGAACAATTTCAAATGTAAGCAAATTTTAAATTTTGGTGAATGCGATTAGCTTTCGCCAATTATGAAAATTTTAATCTAAAATCGTTCATTATCAAAGATATACCTCATTAAATGGGAAAATTACAATATTGAGGAAATACATTGAAAATTATACAAGGTCACTATTTTTTAACAAAATTATCAGGACGTTCAACTGTTAAAAAATGTATACCTAATATTGAAGAGAGATGTTCCAAATATTATGATTCTAAAAAATTTTAAAAATTAGATAATTTATTCACTCAATACTTTTTGCATAACATTATGAAGAGCTTTGACTGGTTTCTATGGCGTCCTAATAATAATAATAATAAT
>CAJUYH010001420.1:27269-76522 GCA_910591685.1 Galerucella tenella | reverse complement strand
CATCTCAACTCGACATCTAAAGAACAATTTTCAGTACATAAGGGTTACCTACGATTGGCTAGTTTCCCCGTCAAGTCAATCAAGGCATATTTCATAGATTTTGAACACGACTATTTCGGAACACACCCCTTAGTAACTAATCTGGTAACTTTTAGTGGTGTGCGTGAGGCTTTTCAAATTACTCCTCCTGGTTTTTAAATGAACTTATAGTAGGTGCTTTCGATTATTTACTTTTGGCTGCTAGTAGCAGCTCGTAGTGACTGAATTCCGTTCGTTTATTACCGGGCGTGACGCCTAGTCTTACCTTCCCCTTGCCCCTCAAGCACATACCGAAAAGTCCGCGGACATTAAATATTTGACGTTTGTCCGGTTTGACGTTTATTTAAAGGTTAAGATTGTGCCGATTACGATTTAATACTATTTAAACCTCACTAAAATTACCTAAATATGCAAAATTTTATTATCAAAAACATTATAATTGAAAACTGTTCTTCCAACAACACAGGAAATTCATTGGCATTGGCACATGTCAGGTGGTTTTGAGGATCCTAAAAAATCGTGTTCGATTTGCTCAAAAGTCGTGACGACTGAGGCGTCACGCACAAGTGCTTGAAGCCCAAATAAACGAAAGCAACAAGTAATTGTTAAATATAATCGAAATAATATGACCGAGTGATTTCATCAACATACATCATTTTATTCATTCTGTATCAGTGTTGTCAATGCTAGGATAATCATCCGATTTTCAGACAATTTCACTAATTTGGATCCAATAGTTTTTCGAATATTTTGTAGAAGGGATATATAAAATGGTTATTGTTTTTGGGGATTTTCCATATTGACTGGGACCGAAGACTTTATTTAGATAACCAATGTGTCCTTTCGGTAATTTTGACAAATTCTTATAATTTGAATAGTAAGTTTGGGTAATTTTCATTTTTGCATCGGCAACACTGGACTATAACCAGTTCATATTTTGTTGCTTTCCATAGAAACTTGACCCTTCTTTTTCATGACATTAATACAGTCATGTAATTTGAAAATATAGACATTTAGGACAAACGGTAGTTTTAGTTTTGGTCCAATATAAATGTTTTTATTAATTATTAGAGTTACATTTTTAGCAAGTTTGACTTTGTTTACATATCTCTTAACAGTTGACATTTATGGTATCGATATTTGGTTATCGATTCAAAATATCGAATTGTTACTACAAAAATACAACTACAGCGACATGAACACGCCCACCAGGGCTCACGTTTGCTTCTGCCAACTGTACTAGGATTCATTTTTTGAAGACTTTATTGTATGTTTGGTTGCCTACACCACAGATGTGCGTTGGGTTGCCTGTAGAAAATCGTTGAGTAATGTAGGTAAATCATGCATTAATGGGGGTCATTAATGTATGATTTTGTCTAATTTTGATAACGTTAATAGCATATGTTAATAAACGGTCGACGGAAAAATTATTTATAAACTGTTTCCATTCTAAATTCATAAAAATGTCTTAGAAAAAGTACAATACAAAACACGAGCATCAAGGCAATACCAAAAGATTAGTGAATCATATTGGGGATATTTTATAGGAAAATAAATAATAAATAAAATCTATCCACCTCTGTATAGATCTTTCTACATTGAATGGCGCAATTGTCGGCAATATGTCCCCGTAACAATCAACACTAACGATCGTTTTACAATTTTTAATTAACAATCAGATTACGAGACGGCGTGGCAAAACGGCATTGTCGACATGTCGTTAGCTCTTATTGCCACGGGATATGGGCTAAATGAAGGCCATTTTCCCCTTAATTATTTCGTTTTGGTATGTGCATGCAAAAACTAACAACGATAACACGATGCCATTTCGATCACAATACAATCTTAAAAGCGACTTTATCATATCGGGTTTGGCATGCGCAAAAAATGCAGTCATTGGCACACTTTGTCGCCGAGGATCTTTTAGTCATATGTTATTTCCAATCAGAGGCGGGTGTATAGCAAAATCTATTGAGAATAACACCTTTCAAGTTTCATCAACAACTGGAGAAACAAGAAATTTCTGAAACTAGGTAAATCGTCGGAAATACCCAGTATCTGTATCTGTAAGGATTTGAAGGGTGGGTGACCCCACAGCACTTAGGCCACAGTTGGCCCATTGTGCATCCTTATGAGTTTTAGGCTCCCTCATGCTGGCTTGTGCTAGCCTGTACTCGCCGAATACAGAAAACCTAAGTGTTCGACAGTCTCATCTTCCTTTTCACAAAGTGAAGAGTCAGACCAACCCAGTCTGTAGAGGAGTTTTCGTAGGTGGCAGTGACCGATCAGAATACCCGTGGCTGTCCGAAGGTTCTGTCTGTTCATAATCTGTTCAGGGCTAGTAGTGCTTGTCTACTATCCGTAAGGATGTGAATTTTATTACCTGTGGTGTTTCTTTTGGTAATCTCTTCTGCGGCGATATAGATAGCAGTGAGCTTCTCGGCCTTCGGAGACACCCTGTATTTCATTCTAAATGAAATGTAACGAAAGGCTTTGTTTCAACGATAAAGCATAATAAAAAACTGTTCTACGTGTACAATTTCAACTAATATGCCTTTTAAATTATTTTTATGAAGAACTTTTGAACTATTTTGTCCTAAAGAGTCAAGTGAATCAAATCCATAGGTTTACGTAAATTAAATTAAGCATTTTCAAAATCTAATTTGGGTATTATCATTTTCTTTGTAATAAAACTTGAAATTTCCGGTTTCTACACAAAATGTTAATATTAAATGATAATTGATATGTAGTTCTCTTCTTGGTAATAGGTCTCTCATGGTTTTTTTTATTTTCTTTTATTCTTTTATTCTTGGTTTATTCTTTTTTTTTTTATTATTTTTTGACTTTTTTGTAGTTTGTATTATTTTTGAATTGTATTCATAGTTATAGTGTATAGGTTTAAGTATTTAACTGGTTGAGTGGAAGAACCGTGCCATTTGGCAAACTGCTGTGTAACATAATGAACCTTTTTATGTATATCTTTACTTGTATGCACTGTATGTTTGGCCAATAAGAGCATTTATTATTATTATTACTTAACTTTAGGAAGTGGTTAGTGAAATCGGGTATGATTGGGGTTCTAGCGGGTCATTGTCGCCTGAATGGGCACATGAAAAAGCTCAAAGAAGAAGAATGTAAATTTTGTGGTTGAAGAAATCCTAACCTAGGAGATATGATAGAAGTAGGACAGCTACTAGTCTTTGGGACTTTCCTCAGGGAGTAGGTAGATAAAAGGAGATATACTAGATCTTTTCGGGGGCAATGTCACCCCAATACACATTCATTCATACATAAATACCCAGGACTTGTTGGTGTTTTATCAAAATCACTTCCTTTGCCAATCCAAATAACTCAAATTGTATCGACGCTTCTTCTACGCCACTGGTATATTAAAGTCAACGCCTCTTTGGGTGTTATTTTTATAAGGTGAAAATATTCTTTTGTTAAATAACTTCAAAGTTACCGCAATGTTATGGTTTATATGTATCGCACTTTCTCATCCTTATGGCCAATGTTTTGGAATTTTCTCTTCGCTTGCATCAATTTTGCTTAGATTACTTTTTCAAAATGTTAAATTTTCACAAATAATTTAAATAAGTCAATCTATTAATTTCATCGATGGCGTGCAAAAGCCGAGGAAATAAAAAGCTATCGAACAGTCGTTACCGTTGGCGGGCTAACGATGACTCTCCGGGGGACTACATAGTGTATCGCCACTGCTCCAAAACTTAGGTATTCTTTCTAATTCCATTTATAACTTTTTATCTGAATTTGCTTACTTACTACCCAGCTCAAGCGTTAAAAGTTTCATTTTATTTTATTAAATTACTTCACATTGTTTATAATCTAATGACGCGCCTGAAAAAAATAATATGACAATTTTGCAGTGGAACTCATAAAGAGTTTTGCAACTCATTGAACTTTACAATGATTTCAAATTCTTGGTGTCCATATTGACGGTTCCCTTAAATGGTCTGCACAATGTACAGTGTACATAAAGAGACTTTAGCAAACGATGTATCTAACGATAAACTATTTTTCTTACAATTCTTCTTGTCAAATTTTGTGAGTTGTTGTCTTCGAAATGTTAAATGATGCTTCAATTAACCGATATGTATCAAGTCGAATGGGAATGGAAACAACTGTAAAAGAAATATTAACGTGCCCGAGCCAAATAACTTTAGCCATCCAGTTCCTGAAAGAAGAATCTACTGAACAAAATTTGATTACTCTCTTTTTATTTTTTGTCTAATCCTACATATTGTGTTGATCTAAAAGCAGGTGAATCCAATTTAAGGTGAAGAATCTGTAATTAAAGAAAATAACCATGTAATAAATCAATTCACCCTGAATAGGAATAATTTTGAAAGAAATCAATTTAAATTTAAAAAGAGAACAATTTAAAACAAATGAATAATAAACATAGAATATCTTTATAAACCTTGAATAAATAATCTTATAATTGATACATGTTAAGTAAAATGTAATAGATAGTGTAGTTAAATTAGATCTAAACTCGATTTGAAATTGGTTGATAGTAATAAATCATTTTTAGCAGCCGATTCCATAGGCGCACCTACCTGACGTGCCGGTTTGAACCCTATTTACTTATCCGAATAATTTAGTAATCATTATTGTCATAACAGGTAAAAATAATTATGCCGAGAATTTCGGGAACAATTAATACACAATGTTACTTCAGGTTGTTACGAAAAAGGTAGGTAGGTACCTCTACTTATTGGTATAAAACTGTGAGTCATTTTAAGAGCGAACAAACCTAATGCGAGTATTCTAGGACACACATTTGGGTAATTTTTGAAAATGGAGAGTCTTTCAGGATTTATTCCAGTTAAGCGAGCTGCGAAATCAGCGCTAAGCATTAGTGAAAAGATTATTGTGCTTAATGTATTTAATGCACTTAGATATCAAAAAAGTGCAATAAGTATCGATTCCACAGTGGAACTTTGTTCAAAGATGACAGGTATTGGAAAAGCAACCATCTACAGGATGATGCGGGAAGAAAAGACAGGAACCGTGACGCCACCAAATTCATCTCCAGGAAGGCGAACAATACCGATCGATGAGGACGAAAAGGCCATCATAAGACGAAAGGTGCATTCATTCTATTTCAATAAGGAGATCCCTACTTTGGATAGAGTTTTAGGGGCAGTAAAAGAAGACTTTCCTGCAATCAAGAGAGATAAACTATGGAAAGTTCTAAGAGAAATGAATTTTAGATGGGAAAAACATAGTCGGAAGTCTCATTTGCTCGAAAAAGATGAAATAGTGTGTTGGAGACGTAATTATTTGAGAAAAATAAGACAATTTCGCAATGAAAACAAAACAATTTTCTATTTGGACGAAACATGGCTGAACGAAGGCTACACAGTTGGAAAAATATGGACAGACAAAAATGTGACTTCTCACCGGCAAGCATTTTTAGACGGTCTATCAACAGGAATAAATCCGCCCTCTGGAAAAGGAAAACGATTAATTATAACTCACATCGGTAGCTCCAATGGCTTTTTAGAAGGTGGACTATTATCATTCCAATCAGTTCGTACAGGCGATTACCACGAGGATATGAATGCTGATGTTTTTGAGGAGTATTTCGAACAAATGATAGAGCTGATTCCACCTGGCTCCGTCATTGTGTTAGATAACGCTCCGTATCACTCCAGAAGATTGGAGAAGATGCCTACAACTGCTTGGCGAAAAGCAAAAATTATCGAGTGGCTTGTGGAGAAACAAATACAATTTGAGGACAATATGGTTAAAAAGGAGTTGCTATCAATTGTGAACACCCATAAACATATCGGTTTCAAAAATATGTTGTTGACGAAATGGCCAAAAAACAAAATATAATAGTGCTTCGGCTCCCCCCCTACCTACCTAAATCCGATCGAACTGGTATGGGCTCATGTGAAAGGTAATGTTTGAAGAAGCGCTTCAAGAAGTCAACGCGGGGAAGTGGCAAAGATGTATAGAGCATGTAATAAAGGAGGAGGAAAAAATGTGGCAATTGGATAGTTTACTGGAGAAAACGGTCGAACCACTTATTATCAATTTAGGGGAAGAAGACAGTCCCTCAGATATTTCATTTTCTGATGATGATTAATTTAAAGCGAAGAAATGTAATGACTTACTATAAATTTTATAGAATTTCAAATAGAAACATTTTTCCAAATTTACTTGTTTATTGGTTGCTTTATTGTTATTAGTATTATATTTATTCAAATACAAGGGTAACAAATTATGCCACACATCCGAATGTTCACTAAATTATATAATTATTGTGTTTAATATAAACTTAATAAACCCACCCGAAAGCACGTGCATGAGTGCAAAACATCACAGGTAGAATCCTACCGCTTATTATTCGAGCCTCGGGTTAAGCTTTGTATTCGATCTATAGGAATGGAAAGTTTAATAAATGCAAAGGGGTCTATACTTTCAATGTATATACTATTTAAAACTTGGCAATTTAGGTGGACCACTTTGTATACGTGTTTGACGGATTTTAATGATTTATTACTATCAACCAATTTCAAATCGAGTATATGTAACTCATCTCAACATTCAGTGAAGTGACAGTGATTAATCGCGAAATGAATCAACCGATTAAAAGAAAGTGCAGTTAATAAGGAGCATTGATATAATGAACATGTGAAAGGACCTTTATATCCATAGAAGTCAATTAAAAATGACACTAAGACAATTAGATCACAGGGAAAGGATAAACAAGAAAAAAATTGAATGTTGTTGATTTTGGAACAAGAAGGAAGAAGGTGCAAAAATTTAGAAAGAAAAATCAAAAATTGAAAAATATAAAGTAAAGTGCCTCAAAATCATACCAAACTAATAGAAAAACAAAGAGTACTAACCGTGTAAGAGATTTCATCATCTAATTATCTTCTAGAAAGCGGTAAGCTTTGTTTAACCTATATTTAACCTTGACTGGAGATGGCATCCCAGAAATTTCAAAGGATATTGTATGCAGTTTGTTCCTGAGAAAGTTCATTTTACTTTCTATAATAGTGTGTATGAAATCAGCAATCAATTCCAATTAATTTATATCCCACATAGCAGAGAAGAGGATTTATTAGAATCAAGTTCCTGGACGTCGATAACCTGGTAAATTTATCCATCGTAAAAACATTCATTTCGCAATTGCATATTTCTTATATAATAAGTTAGTTAAGATTCTTAATATTAGTAGTTATAAATAAAAAGGAAGCTTACCTTAATAATTCAGATAATCCAAAGCAATTAAACAATTCTTTTCCACGTGATGCCATTCTAAAATAACACATGATAAAGTCTGTGCGCATGTTCAAAGTTTCAAGTTTCGAATCATTCTATTTGTATTACGAGGGGAACACGACGGGTGAATTTTAAGATAATAGGTTGGTAATAGGGTAGGTAATAATAAAATCATTAAATAATAAAAGGATAAGGAAACGGAATATTTAGTTGCTGAGGATAATAAGAGAAAATAGAGTTTAAAAAAAAAGGTTTATAAAGTAGGGAAATAATTCTTCAAAGTTTTTTTTTTTTTAAATTTATTAAAATACATAAAAATTATATATTAAACGTTTTTCAAAAACTATTAAATCATTTGATCAGACTTTAATTGAGGGACTTGGGAGAGAGAGTCAAAATTTTTTTTTTTTAATAGCTAGCCGAACTCTTCAAACAAAAATTTAAAGTAACTATACCAATTTTTTGAAAAATAAAGGCGCCCAAAAGTAAATAATAATAAAATATAACAGAATAATAAAAATCTAAAAATAAGAACTACATCACTCAAATTAAAATATTACAATATTTATTGAATTATTGTCAATAGAACAAATGTAAAAATGGGATTTATCCATTTTGTGAGATTATTTTTTTTGCGTTCGTTTTATGTAAATAATCAAATTATATGCAGACTTCTTTTTAACACTAAAATGTTAATTACATTTTTTTTCTTGTCGATTTTTTTTTCAAATACACCATCTTTAATGAGCTGTTTCGTACACGGCACTCATCAGACCATAAGCATACATTAGTCAGTTTCGGTAAGTAATGTAAAACACTAAACAAAAGGAATTCTCCATAATCAAAGCTGAAAACCATTGAGTCTCTTGAAAAATCTTAGTATTCACTGGACTAAGCTAATTTGTTCACTTTGGTGTTTTTATGGCATTCTTTGGTGTCGCTTATATGGCAGCGCGGACGCATCAGCTGAAAGTACTCCAAAGTTTCAGACATACAGGATGGCATCAACTCTTACAAATTTTCAAATCTATTTTTTCCATATGTTTATAGATTGGAAACGTTTCATTTTTATAATTCTTATAGTAAAAATAACATGAATGTTATGCTATAGTCAGAAGCGCTCTTATTGTAAGGGTTGAAAGGTCACTAACCATATGTATCAAATCAAAAGACACAGAGGTTGCCAAAATGTGAGATTACAAATATACCCGGAGAAAATAATGATGGTTGATGTTCCTTGCACACTGGTTGACGAATTTCCACTTTTTCATTCATTCTCGAAATAATCTATCAAATTAAGTACTATTTTTTTTGCTTGAGGATGCAAAATACCGGAAGATTGCTTCTTATTATTCATATTGTCACTTTAAATTGTCTGACATTTAAATAAAAACTTTGCTGGTGAAAGATTTTTTAGAATCGCTGAAAACTAAATACAAATCCTTTTTTCTCTCTTCGAAATTACATAAGTCTGTCTTATTCATCTTTGATTAAATGTGACACTTTATGTCACTCCTTGAAGTTAGGTAGGTAACGTCATATTTTTCATAACCTTCATATCAGTTATGAAAAGTAGTTATGTAAAAACTTTACGTAACTGTTTAAGTTTCAACATAAAGATACTACATGAGTTTCAAAGAATAATTTATTAATTAGGTAGGTACTGTCAAAACTGACAATTATTTAATTATTTAAACTGACAATTATTTTAATTGAATGGTATTTTAAGATTTATAAACATTGAAAACAACATTATTAAGGACACAGTTATTTAAAATAAGTCAATTTTCTGGGTGAATACTTCATAGTTCATAGTAACAATACTTCTAACACCATTTGAATCCACTTTAATATTACCATTGTAATTGAAGATTTTATTAAATATTATAAAAGCGCGGAATTAGATAAAACGTTGTACGTAAACACCTCATGAAGAGAGCGACATTGTTCAACTCGCGTAATTTGCAAAACTGGCTAGCGCTCGTTTTAGCAAATATTACGATTGTTAAACAATATCGCTCTTTTCATAACTAGTTACGTAATAGATATTCATTATAGTATTGTTACTATGAAGTATTCACCCAGAGAATTGACTTACTTTAAATAACTGTGTCCTGAATAATGTTGTTTTCAATGTTTATAAATCTTAAAATACTATTGAATTCAAATAATGGGGGAATTGTCAGTTTAAATAATGAAAAAATTGTCAGTTTTGACAGTACCTAATTAATTAATTATTCTTTGAAACTCATGTGGTATCTCTATATTGAAACATAAACAGTTACGTACTGTTTTTACATAACTACTTTTCATAACTGATATATGAAGGTTATGGAAAATGTGACGTTACCTAACGTCAAGGAGTGACTTAAAGTGTCACATTTGAAAGCGGAATTAGATAAATAACTATACAGAACAATTTTGATCGGTTTATACAGTGTCATATGCATTGTTATTCTATCGACAACGTCAAGCTGACAGTTTACTATCAAGAATTGAAAGGAAACAGTAATTAATCTATTATTTCTTATTATTAACTCCTTCTATTTCAAGCAATCATTAATGGTTTCAAAAGTAGTGAGGCTTATAATATTCCAACTCGTTTTTGCTGGTAGAACCTCATTATTTCCAGATAATTGCATATAACAGATTTGCCAATACAATAGCAAACCATCCAAATATGACATTTAGCAATTGCCAGTCTTGTTACTCTTGTCAGTTCATGCGCATTTGCAAATCCATATAATTAACTTGTTCCATAGAAACTGGTTTCATTAGGAAATGAAAATGAACGTTGCATGAATTCACCTTTATTCCTCGTAAGTGAATATTTATAAGACAGTCAGAATTGACAGTTTCACGCTATTCGAACGTCTTGGTTGCTTCATGCCTTGCTTAATAGAGACTTTTAGCTTGTCTCAAATTTCTGACGTATCCGTATCCGTAACGAACTGCGCATGTGTAGACGCGTTACGTCTCAGCCGAAACGATGCGTTGAACGTATTGTTACGTACCCTACTCCGTATACTTAAACGTATCCGTATCCCGACCAAAGTCAGTATTCTGTACTATTAGTGCTATATTACATCATCTTCCTCTTCTAGCAGCAGTGGATTATTTAATATCGCCCCCATTTCACGTTTTACAAAAATATAAAAAGGTAAAATAAAAAAACTTTGAGGTTATACAATTAAAAACAGAACGAAGCGATACGTTTTCTGCTAAAAAGGCTTTCTTGACAATTTCTTTACGTCAACGTAATTCCAATACGGATACGGATACGTGTAAAAACTGATGACAAGCTAAAAGTGTCTATTGTTAAACTCAATCATTGACAATATAGGTACGTCTTTTTTTTTGTTTTAAATACAATATTCAACAATTCGTAGATAAATTTTTCTGTTGTTCGTGAAAAAAAAAATTGAGTTGTTTTATCTAAGATCATCCTGTACGTCGACCACATTCCTTATTGTCATATCGTATATGGCAGCGCTGATCGGATATACGTGTAGGCCCATTACCGGCGAAACTGCCAATATACCGAGCCACATTATACCAAAAGTCAATACATATATGAGTCGCGGTCTTAGCGATCGCAATAACCATTTACCACTATCTGTAATTCCCACGACGGCCACCAGATGATGTCGGCGAGCCTGATTGCGCTACGCTACCGCTCCAATGAAAACAAATTACCTCCTGCGGAAGGATATTGCCGGTCCTAAAAGTCCTACGACTCTTATTTGAACCAACAAGACGACGTGTGCTTTCTTTCTTCCTCTAACATCTGTTTTGTAGACCGGGCGGTGAAATAATTTTACTTAAATTCCGGATTCTTTTCAAAAAAAGTTTTTGTTTTACACTCCCAAAATTATATATTCCATTTAATTGCTAAATTACAACCCTCTATAGCTATTTTGGTATGCAACCAGCTATGAAACATGTCATTTTGTGTAATGGAATGGAATGTTATCGCAACATCATACGAGCTACACAAGAAAGCATGTCATAACGTGTTTCATACAAGATTTTATCTAATTTTGAAGGAAACACTGTTTACATACAGGAACTTTTCCATGCTATTCATACTAATTTGATTCATTGGAAACACCCTGTAGGCTGCAGCAGCTACAACAGGTGCTAGACTCTGTTTCACATAAGAATAAGCCACAAGAAGTTTGCCAAATGTCTCGCACAGAAATCAAAATCTATGTCTCCTCGTAACGACAGTTACGTTATGTATGTATGTACGTATTTTGGGGTGACAACAAGCAACAAGTACCTCCTTCAGTTCTATTTCCCGGAGGAATTTTAGGATGTCTGCAGGATTTAACTTAGGTGAATGTTCCTCTTCTATCCAGTAATTTTCCAAGTGCTGTGCTCTAGGATTCTGAAGTACGGTGCAGTTGGAAAATATGTGGATGGAGGTTTCTTCTTCCATGCAACAAAATCTGCATTCTCCTTCCTCCACTTTTTAAAGCTTTTTCAGGTGCCCATTCAGGGGACAATGTCACGTTAGGATTCCTGTTAGAACTCTTAGCGCAGCTTTACTTTGACGTATGCATTCATTTGATCTCAACAGGATGTAGTCACCCAGAGGAGTCTTTGATATATATAAGCCCTACTAGATCTTTCCAATGGTCAGATCTTCTCTTTTTCTCGGTTTTACCTATTACTTCCAATATTACATTGGGGCTGATTCCGCAAAAGGGTTCAGGCCCACAGAAAGGTATTTCAGTCCCCCTCTTTGCTAGTTCATCTGCTATTTCATTTCCTTCTATTCCAGTATGTCCTGGAATCCATAGTAAGGTGACTATATTGTTCTCGCCTAGTTCATTGAGTTTGTCTAAGCAATCCCTCATCATTTTGGAACTGATGACACAAGAGCTCAGTGCTTTAATGGCTGCTTGACTATCCGACATCATGATAATCCTTTGTCTTCTGTTTCCTTTATCAATATTCAACTGGGTGCACTTTCTTATGGCGTGGATTTCCTCTTGAAATATACTTGGGGTTTTTCCCAAGCTTTCAGAGTGTTTGGTTCCTGGCCCGAACATTCCTTTCCCAGTTCCTTCTATTGCTTTTGAGCCGTTTGTGTACCATTTAATGGCATTCTTTCCAAGTCTGGTAATGGTGTTTGAATCCCATTCCTTCTTGATGCCTAATTCCGTAACGAATTTCTTTGAAAATTTATTCTTTTTCATCATACCGTCTTGTGGCGGCATGTCCCAGTTACGTGAATTGAAAGTATAAATATTTAAGTATATTAATACACCAGTGTATATTGTATGTGAAACTAACTCTAAAAACTTCAAATAATTCCCAAATACCTATAATTTATTCAAACTATACATATTGTGAATATGTTACGCTACTGTCTTGAAGTCGAATGTCAATTTTACCATATGGCGCTGTTACGAGCTTCAAGTGGCTTCTTCTTACTTGAAACACAATTATTATGACAGAATTTATCACATTCCAACCTCAAGGCTCGATCTATTTTTCAGGAATTGTTATATTATGTTTGCTTTTGGCTATTTCTGAGTCGAAACGACCCTATTAGATGGGGTTTGTCTTCGTCTACCGAAGGTTTTATACCTATTTGATATTCCTTTCGGATATTAAAAATGGATTACCCAACCATAACAATATGTTGATTTAATACTCGGAAAACTACAAATATTGCAAAAGTTAGTTTCTTTTAATATTAAATTTTTTCTAAAATTTAAAGCTAGGGTATTAAAATGTCAAAATCAATAATACAAAAAAAACGGCAATAATTATTGAAGATATATTTTCATGCAGGATTTCAGTGATAATAATAATAATCATAATAGTAAATAATTATTGCGGTATTACGTGCGTGTCTATCGGGTACGGCCAGCATCCCAAAGGGCAAATTACGGCCGACCGTCCACCGGCCGGCGCACGTCGAACTTGACGTACAGTCGGTCATTCGTCGGTTATTTATTGTCATAGCAATATGAGAAAATAAATTATGTTACACATAGGTCGAGTTTACTATATCAAATGCATTTACAGAGCATAATTCCCCTTGTACATTACTACAAATAAATCAACTTTAGGTAGTTAGGACAGGCGATTATTGGTTTTTATTTACAAGACGATTCAAAAGCTCTGAGAATAGGGCGTAGGATATCTGTATCTGTGAAGTAGGAAGAGTGGACAGGTCACAGGTCACTAGGAGACACCTCCTTTATATCGGCAGGTGTAGGCCAAGACTCACCGAACACACACTCTCTTATTGACACTCGCATAAGACATGCCTGACAGTTTCATCTTCCTGTTCACACATCCTGCATAGAGGTGTGTCCACAAGCCCCATAGCATGGAGGTGTTTCCTTAGTTGACAGTAGCCAGACAGAAAGCCTACTGTTAAACGTAGGTTTTTCCTGGTCATCGCCAAATATTTCTTCGTCGCCAGCTTCCCAGGGTCGCCCCAGGTGATCCTGGCAAGATTGCATCCTTTGATTCCGTTCCATCTCTTAAGGAATTAAGCACGAGTGTAACGTTTGGCTAGTTCCGCAATTGTCAGGCGTAGGTGTCCCTGGGTCCTGAAATTTTTAGTCCAGCCGCTGCCCTGGCTTAAGAATCGGCAATGCGATTACCTTTACTGAAATGTAGGATGCACGTTCAAATTGAAATATAATTTGGTTCTGATATTCTTCACTAAAAAATGAAATGCTCTTATAAACTGCTAGATGTTAAAATTTTTCCATTGTGCTCGAAATATAGTATGTACAAAAAGTACGAGGAGTAATAAACCCTAATTAAGTATGCAAAACCTTTACAGGGAGCACCATGAAATTTTTGATAAATCTCTTACTTTAAATTACATTTCTTCCGTAAATCTAAAAACCAGGTAGATCGACCCCGTATTTGTTTCAGTTGTAGCAAAGTTTAGGGTTTCTTCATTGTTAAAGGATTAGCAGATAAGCAATAACGCAATGCAGTGGTGTGTATTTTGGGAAAAAAATACGTTTTAAATTATAATATAATAAAAATTAAAAGAAATAATTATTGGAATACATTTATTACTTACATTTTATTCTATATCCGACTCGGAAGAGGAAGAATCGTTGTTGACATTAATAATAATAGGGTCGATTAAATCATCACAAATATTGTCAATTTTCAACATATTTGCCTCTACTTTGATAACATGCTCGATACAGTTTGTCCAATTTTCCTTACTAACATGACTTACAGCACTCTCAAACAATTTCACAACATCGTTTATTTTAAAAGTAGTATTTTTTTTTCAACTTCCCCCTTTACCTGAGCCCATATTAATTCTATGAGATTAAGTTCACAATGATAAGGGGGAAGTCGAAGAACTGATATACCACGAGAAGAAGCCATTTCTTCTACAATGTAGGTTTTGTATTTATTCTTGTTCATTTTTGCAATTCTGTAAAGTTTTTTCCTTAGTGGATCTTTTGGAAACTTAATATTTTTCGAAATAAGCCACTCCAAAAGCTCTGCTTTACGCCAACGACTTGTGGGCAATGCTTCTCGTAACCGTGAATGGTAACTTGCGTTGTCCATAACAATAACAGCCCCTTTTGGAATCAGATCCAACATTTGAACAAACCATTCCTCGAAGACATCCCCATTCATATCTTCGTGATAGTCCCCCGTGCGTTTTGAAATAAAAGTTAATAATCCACCATCAACAAAACCTACAGAACTTCCAACATGGACAATGATAAGTCTTTTTCCTATTCCAGATGGTGGCTGCAAACCTAACGACAAACCTTCCACGAATGCCTGCCTTCCGCTTTTAATGTTTTCATCTTGCCAAGATTGGGAAACTGTATATCCAGCATTTATACACACATATATACAAAAATATATAAAATAATTATTGTTACAGATTGGTTTGTTTTCTATTATGAATAAACTGTGTTGCCTTTCTTTATCAAACTTACTAAAATTTATGTACCTCTATCACTTTTTTTTATTAAAATTAGTACATCCCGTTACCTCGGACCTAAATCGTATATTCTTTAGCATAGCTGCCAACTCATTCGTCCAATACAAAATGTACCTTACGGTATACCCTCTTAAAATATATTTTGGTACGTCTATGAAATCTACTTAAATCAATGATTTATTACTCCTTGTCCTTTCTATATAGACTATAACAGCGTTATAAAAAAATATTTTGCATTATACAACCATTTTGTGAGACCTTCAAAGTGCCTCTTCAATCTTATTGTATAGATGTGACTACATGACACACTATTAAATCATTTTATAGTAGCTGTATAAATGATTATAAAACAGTCGATTAAGAGTTGTATAAGTGTGTATAAACTTTGTATAAACTTTTAAAAGAACTGTTATACAACCAAACAGTTGTATAAAAATGGGCCCTTTTCAGTTGTATAAGGATTTTTTAATTGTTTTGTAGACCGTTATAAGAATTTCAATATCCAATAAGATATATCTCTAAATAATAGTAAAATGAAAAGCTAACTATTAGGCAGTGAATATTAAAGAAATCAAAATTTCACCCCCTTTTTGGGGTTTAATCCTGCACAGACAAAACATGACGAATAATTAAACCATTTACATTTGAACGTTGTTCAAATGCCACGCCAGCTAACAACTTTCAAATCACATTTATGTATAATTCAACTGAATAATTTCTATGGCTGTCTTTCAAACTACACCGAACCCATCAATTACTAATATCAAAACAATTTAAACTGGTAAAATTTAAATGACTGATGGTTTGGAATGTAGTAGCCCCTGGCCGCAACTCCTGAACCCACCCTACTGAAAGATTGATAGGGGGATAATTTGACAGGTAAGTAAGCAACGCATTATAACAACGAGCTGGAATCTTTTGTGGGATGAACTGAAAATACAACAACTCTTAATGTAATTCTATGTGTAATGAGGGCTAGACAAAAGATGATGTGATACTATCATTGGTGATGGCAAAGTGAACAGTTGGGCAATGGAGATCTGCTAAGAGATAGAAATTTCCACAGGGTGATACAAAACTTTCAATCATTTTGGAAATAAGGAGATATGTGTTGCTTTGCAAGGGTTTCTGGGTTCTTGAGTTACAAAAAAATGTATCTTATTGTTCAATACTACTTTATTTTTGTTTCATGGGTATGAATTAACAAGTGAATTCGTATCAGGAGGGTTAAGGATAACATTTCTTTTCCCATGATAACGATATTTATCTCAAAAAGTCATAAATATTTATGAAATTTAGTTTAAGATTTAAATAAACCGCTTTAATTAAACCAATGGCAGAAGCCCTTGTTGCCAGATTCAAAGTACGTTCTGTTGTTAACTCCTACAAGGCTATCAAAGATGATTAGGACAAAGTGAAAGTCGACTAGAAGAATTTGACAGTTGTCAATTTACATCATCCACGTTCATTTTTTAGTAGGTGTTATTTCATAGTAGAAATTGTGCTTTTGTTTATTTACCTTCTAAAAGACATAAAACTAATAAAAAACACTACCACAAATACTTTAATAAAATCCGGAAATCAATAAACACACAAAACAATAAACCACATAAACAAAACATTTGTAGGTTATGGCATTTGTTACTGTTTTAGGAGGCATTCGAAATCTCCTAAAAAGAAGAAGAATAAGCGATCTGGAACTAAATCGAGTTTCAAATTCTTCGGAATATTAGGGAAACGCAATTTATGCGTGTGTGCAAATATTATATCACATGTTTTTCAACACTCAACAACTCAACCTACATAGAGAACATTTAATTTTTATTAAATCGGTAATACTAGATAATTATAGCTATTTGTATTACTAGGGAGGAAAGTGTCACTTTTCCTCCCGCAGGATGTAAGGGCAGTAAACATCCAAGGGAGGAAAAGGCACTTTACTCCATGTGATACATATGATTTTTCCTTCTTCCCACCTTTTTTTGAAAATTTATTTACGACACAAATAGGTAACGAATATAATTAAGAACACAAGAATTATTTATTAAACAAATTTATCAATATATGTTATACAATTAAGTAGGTACATAGTATTGTTTAACTATATTTTAGAATTATTTATGTTAATATTGAATGTGTAGTTTTGAGCAGCACTTATCTGAACACCATTGGAAGAAGATAGGGTTCGAACAGGAGCTTTAGTATTTGAAATATTTTCGCTTAGCACATTGTAATGGTGGTAACTTCTAGAAGTGCTTGGCTGATTTTGATCAAGTTCAGGTTCTACATTATTACCCATAATTTGATCAGAAATTTTTCTTTTTTTTTTGTGTAAGATTGTTCTACATAACCTTCTACGATATTGGTTGATTTCCAACCGCCATACTGTTTTAGAGCTAAAATATCCCCACCAGCGTTTACTAACAGAGTTGCTGAAGTTCTTCTGAAACTGTACCATGTTTAATGTTTGGCATTTGGAAGATTGAGATATTCTGCAATATTTTGTGGTATTTTGGATATACTATTTTTGCCAACCACTTGATTTATACATTTGCTTTAAAGCATACCAACAATCGTTTATTACGTTTATTACGATTTGAACAAAATTTGGGACGTTACCTGTTGTAGTATTGATAACGCAAGTTCGTTGTTTATACGTTTCTGAAGTGTGGATATTATTTATGACTAAGAGATTGTCTTTCTCTTCGATATCATCCATAGTCATTTTAATAAGCTCATCACATCGACATGCTCCAGAAATTCCAATAACAAGGACTACCTATGAATATTTTATATCAAAAATTAAATTATTTGCATGGGATTTCATTTCTTACCTTCATTAATAAAAAAACATCATCGGGGGCTTCCATTAAGAATGTATTTATTTCTTTTCTTGTAAAAGTTTTAGCTTTATTTGGTTTGTATCCGGCATTTTGACGTTTTAGAAATGCAATCAACTTTGGATATTCAATATCGACATTGTCCTTCATTTGTATCATTGTGCGTAGCATTGAATATTTAGACCAAAGTGTTGAAGCTTTTAAAGATGTTCCTTGTAGTGAAAAATATGCCAGTAAAACATTCTCTGAATATTTATGTATCTTGTTGTCTTCAGCCCATCGCTTATATTGTGCATATTGTTTTTCATACCTGTCTTTAGATTTTTGTGGCAGTAAGGTTAATGACGCTATGTTAGCTTGTTCCTTAATATTAGGTGGTGTATTTGGAAATTCAAAATCACTTGAATCGCTCTCCATTTTTCAAAAATTCAACTAAGTTTAATGAATGTAGCGACTTTGCACCTCAAAAGTCAATCGCCGTGTTTACTGTCAGTGAGCCACAGCATACTATGCTTTTCTTATTCTGAACTCAAAAAACGTATATCTAAGATTCCTGAAGCTGAAATTTGTATAGAAGAACTACGTTGAAGTACATTAATGTTTGATTTTTACCAAAAAACAGGATATACAGGATGTTCCAGAAACTATGGAAACAATATGAATATAATGAATTCACAAGTTTCATCGTTTACAACTTACTTGAAATGAGGGGTACGTTTTGACAGTACTTTGCGTTTCTGTTTGACAGATGTAAAAAAAGATAACTAGTCTACATATAAAGTTTTCCCTCCTGTCAATAGCGCAAAACTCCCTGTTTGTCATTGGCTCTAGCCTACCACAGTCTACCACAGAAATTCAAATTTCAATATTTTTATTGGAAATCGTAGAGTGGCGTTATTAGTTGCAAATACTTAGTTTAGACCCAATATATCTTGTGACATTTTCATTAAAATTCATGGAACGAGCCCATTATGGACAAAGATATATTTATTGTTAATAGATTTCTTAGTAACACAATCTTTTGATTGGCATTAATTAAAATTAAAATCTTATTTGTACAAGTCGTTTTTGGCAAAAATCCTTTCAGCATAAAAATATTTACTTTAAACTGAATATTTAAACCCCAAAAGGATCGTTCATTTAACAAGATTACAAGGGATCGTTAATCATCTCATTATCCTCCGAAATCCCTTGTCAAAAATTAACAACTGGTCGATTATCGAGAAGTCAGTAGTCAACAAAAAGGGACATAATAAATTTATGATCTTCAGGTTGTAAAAATGTCAGGTAACGACAATCGACTTCAACAAGAGATATTTTTTTTTAATAAAAACTATGTTTCCAAGAAAGTTAATACTGTTAATATACAGAGCGTCTAAGAAGCAAAGAAAATTTGAATTTTTGTTTATTGTTTGTTGGAATATAATTAAAAGCAGAGTTCTGATATATATAGGAAGATAAAAGTCTGTCTATGGCATCAGTCTTGATGATAATGTTGAAGATGATGATGAAGATAACGATAACCCAAAAATTTATACAAATTATACAAAATTAATGAAATTTCAATAGTCTATTTATACCGTCGACCTCATCTTTTTTAACTTGTTCACCCATGAAAAATTCACCCAAAAAAGAACACATTTTCACGCAATGTTAGCATGGTGATATTGAAAAATTGATTTATAACTCTGCCTGTGTGCCTTTTACACCGGGAAATTCGTTTTCATGCATATTTTACATATTTTTTCGAATCGAATGAAGTAGATCATAAAAAATAATTCCATAAACTCCGGATGAGTTGAATATGGTCGATGCGATTGGAGTTTTAAGAGACTATGGACTGAATAAAGGAATACGGAATATTTTCTAGCAATTATGCGAGTTTTATTTCATTTTCTAAATACGTTTGATGATCATTAACATTATACAATAAAATTGGCGCCCAACGTGGGGCAAGTTACTCATGAAGTTATTTAATAAGTAGAATAATAATATTGGGATAAAGGGTTGAAAAAGTGTTGAAAGCATTATGTACATAATAATATGTATATTGAAAAATTCTTAGCCTACTATAAAATCAAACAAAATTTCACTTCACACTGACACTTCTAATGAATTATTGTTCGTTGCTATGGTAACGCAATATTTTGTTTATGCATGGAACTGGTCTAGGCTAACTAGATATCAATACTATAATACGGAAGAAAATAGAAAACAGATAGAAGAAACATGAAAAATAGGAATATATTATGTGGGAAAAGGAAAATTAGATATAAAAGTCACAGAGAAGAAATTTGATGAAGAAACAACAATAATAATGAACTTGTTGATTGAAGCTTCAGCCCCCAAAATAACTCGGCATTCGCTTAAATTTCTGTTCGATTTTTTTCACCAGCGTATCTCAGTCCAATGCTGTTCCATGAAGTCCTTCTGTGGTGAAGGGTTGTAATCCTAAATCGGGACAATTATTACCTCCTATGGGCGTACATTTCTGACATCCACAGAATGAATAATGAATTTACAACTTCTTGTACGCTTCCTTGTAAGCATAATTATTTGAATAGATCGGTGGTTAGACATTGTAATACATCGGACGTGCCACGTTGTAAGAGAAAACATTACACAATAATCTTTTATTCAAAATCTTGGTTTCTATGAAAAGACCGCCTCGTCAAACACAGTTTCTTTTTCGGTTAAAAATCTAAATTTGACAAATTTCTCTCTGTCTCTTTCTTTAACCGACTCGAATAACTTAATTTTACAAATCGTCATCAATCTAGCGCGGTAACTTAAAATTTTCTCCGGAGTTACTTTACATGGTAAAGTAATTAAACAAATTTATAAGGCTCATAAAAATGCTAGTTGTCGGATGTAAAAGACCAGCCGAGCATCGCGGAGGGTGAATGCAGATTGGATCTAATGAAGAAAATTGGACTTAACGCATCTTTAATTCCATTCGTCGTCTCTTGTCTCTACACTAACAAAAATTTTGACATTTTATTCGAAAACTGATAGCTTATATGCTAGTTTTATCTGCTGCCTATACATTAGGGAACTTGCACTACTAAAATTTCAAAGAAAACTCAAATTAATTCTGAGTTTCAAAGAATTTTTCTCCAGTTTTGACGTCAAAAACATCCATGCTGTTGGGAAACTAATAGATCCAGATCTATCTGCATATCTACTGGACTCACTTATGTCCCACTGAGCAGTTGTCTTTAATATCCTTGAAAGAACATGTATTTAGAGGTGATTCCCTAGTTCTTCCTACGTACATCTTTAATAAGAAATGGTTAAAGTGTGACTTTTCAAGTCAACTCAAAGTGTGTTAAGAAATCAATTTTAAAGCTTTTCAAATATTGATTCAATGAGTACATACCTCAATTGATCCCACTTTCATACTTTTGACTTCAGACTAGGCTTTCCATAGTACCTATTACATTACTTACATACCTGGTACATGCTACAAGACGGTATACAAAAAGAGTTTCGATACATCAGAAATAGAGAAAACTCTGATGGTTAAAGCAGATAATAAAATATCATAGAAAAATTATCCATTTTCTTAGTGTAGAGTCCCTAATACTTTCTTCCTACTCAGCCAAAACAGCAGCCACTTCGTTACACCGAATTTAGCAATTACAACTTTGTTGAATAATTTAACTTTCCAAATTCTACACTAAAATTAAAACAACTCGATTTTCTGCTGGGGTTAGCTAAGTGAGAAGCCATTTTTCTTATGAGTTCCAATGAGTGGTTTGAAAATTTTAGCTGGTTATGGTATGAAATATTAACTAACGCTTAGAACACGAATTTATATCGGGATTTGGTGGACTCGACGGAGGTGTACTAGCCCGAAAAGGAGCATCTATTGGTCCAGTGTGGAATAGCCTTGAAGGCAAAAGCAAAGATTTGGTGAGATAAGGCACTGGAAATGATAGAGGTTGAGTTTAAAGATCCATAGCTAGAATAGGCGAACAGAACAGACAGGATCTTGTTCAAGCTCCTGGCAGGGTACTGTGGGCTCAATAAACACATGAACAGCTTTGCATTGGCGTACACAAAAAGAGGAAGCCTCCGCATGGATTTTAAACTATTGAGAAGAAACTAGGCTGAGGACCTCCCAATATATGGAGAGCCTGAGGTATGGTCTATGAAATTTAATAATAAGGACGAATATAGGAAAGGAACTTTAGCATGACATTAGGAGATATAAAAAGGATGAAGGGGAGAAACTTTTGGAACTACTTATTCCCTATTAATCTAATTTTGGAGGCGGCTTAAATACGCTAGAAGCTCTGCATTTATTGGTCCAATTTTTTGATATCAGTGTTAAAAATACAAAATAGCTGGCCAACTTTCTGCTGCTGTAATTGTAAGAGTAGAAGAACCAGTCAAAAAAATTTTATTATCACCTAAATATTGTGATATAAAATACGTATTATATCGTATAATATTCAATGCGTAAAACCACACATTCCCTCCTTTATTTCCGGCAACAGACTGTGGTAATATGAAACAGAACACGCACATGCATGTCTCTGGCGATGTATCTGCTCCCACTCGACCGAAAGCTGTACTTCGTTTAAAGTGAACACTTCACTCATCTCCCAGTAGAGACCACTACTATAAACATCCTCCCTACACGGCATCTCTGCCAGTCGATTGGCCGCTGTGCTCTCCCGCTATCCCGAATGATTGGCTTGGCCTCATGGGGTTGCCTCCTAAATCCCGCCTACTACCCTTAACCGCTGGAGTTGAGTGTAATCCCGTGAGGAGTGGCTCCACCCTTGGGAGGGAGCTCTACAGAAATATTCTCACTGCTTATCAATACCGGTCCCAGTCGCGAATTGACCTTAGTCGGTGTAAGAACTCTCGCGAGATATCAAAACAACGTTGGTACTAACAGTGCGGGTGACTTTTTTTTTAATTTTACAAAGTGAGTGGCCTTTAAGGCAGGACTTTGTGAAGCGTCTTGGAAAACTGTCAAGACGAGGTCGGACGAGGGACATCCCGTGGAGCGCGGTTATCCGACGGCGTCTCCTTGGCCTGCTCTATCCCTTACGGCTCACGAACTGGACCCTGTGGCAGCCGCTTGGGGACGAAAACTCTACCCAGGTGGGTCATTTAAAGCAGTTCAACAAATATTTTTTTAATATGAGTCAGTTTAAGATTTTTAATTTATTAAATATATTTAAATTACCCTCGTAAGTCGCATCGGAGGGCCTTATTGACCCACCCAGCACAAACCTATATTTTGTAATGAATTTAAAATATTATATACCAAAGTAAAAATAATATTATTTTTCCAAATTTATTATATTTTATATTTTATTATTTATTATACCAACTTAAAGGAGCAGGTTAATACATGAAAATATATTTTTGTATTATTATATTATATATATTATTATAAAATTTTGAATTTTTAAATTTGGATATATATATTTATTGATGAAACATTATTTGTTAAATAAAGTTTTATTAAAAATTGATTTCAATTTAAATAATTTATATTTATAAATAATTGAAAAAAGATGAAAATTATCATCTATTTGATTCAATTGAAATTTTTTCATTATAAATTTTATTTCGTTAGTTGTATGACGATGTTTAGTTTAATTCTGAATATTATTATTTAAATTATTAAATTTCTTTCCTTCTAGTCCCATTGTTTGATATTTTTCGCTTATAAATATCAAATTCACAAGTAACCAATTCATGTCAAATTGCAAATTTTTGTGTAATATTGAAAATTCTGTAAAATCTGACAAATAAAAAATTTTGATAACCTCCATATTTTCTGATATGAGCAAAACTTTTCCAAATTAATAAAGATATTTTGGAATATAAATTTATTAATATTAATTATGTCAATTAGGATGAATTTGTTCTTTTTACGTTGCTATAAATTTAAATTATTACCTAAAAGTTTGGAAATATATTAAAATCTTTAATTTTCTTCAATATTTAATATGAGTCAGTTTGAGATTTTTATTTAATACGAGTCGCAGCAGAAGGTCTCATAGACCCACCCACCACAAAACCTAATCAAACCTATATATTGTAATGAATTTAAAATATTATCAATATTTCACCACCACATACCTAAGTAAAAATAATATTATTTTTGTAAATCTATTTTATTATCCTAATACATAAAAAGAATACAGATATAAATATTTGTATGAGATTACCTATATTATATTATAGAATATATAGGTATTATTATAAAATTTTGAATTTTTAAATTTGAAAATTAGATTTATTGATGGAACATAATTTTTTAAAGATTTGTTAAACAAAATTAAATTATTACCTAAAAGTTAGGAAATATTCCAAAATCTTTTTTTTTATTTCCACATCAAATTTGGAATGACAAGTGAACAAGTGTAATTTTTTCATTACTCCCTTTTAAAAATATTTTTCAGTATAATAATAATTTTTCAATAAATAAGTAAAATATCCAATAAATTGTAAATATTTTTTAATGTTATCACACTGCAAGGACAATTTCCTATATTGTTTAATAAAAATTGGAAAAATGGGAAGAAAAAATAATTCAAGCAGTTGTATACAGGGTGTTTCAAAAAAAGGTAACACCGTCTCTAGGATAGGTAAAAAACTGAAAAATAATTGGGGTTTGCTTAGTAAATTTTTTTTCTAACGCCATCCGCTTTCAAGATAAAGGGCGTTAAAGAAAATAAAAAATTACACATTTCTTACGATTTTGCCGAAACTATTGTCACCATTGTAATGAAATTTTATACGAATATGTTTTGGAAGCTGATATATCCCATGAATTTGTTTTTAATAACTAACTCTCATAGAGGGCGCTAGTTACACGATTCATACAACGTATTATTCAACATAACTTTTTTTAGGGTAGAATTATTAGTCAAAACTCCAAGTGAACATAAACATCGTTTAATTCTACACCAAAAGGGTACTCTTTTGGTAAAACTCGATATTATGTACCGTTTTCGGAATATTTTGATTTGAAAATTATGAAGTAATAACCGCTCCTCGTATAAGTTAATGATAAATTTATTAATTAAAAAAACTTACAATAAGAAAATTAAAATAAAGACAAAGAACATAACATAAAATTCAATTAGAGTAAATGTTCAAAATGTCCTCCGTTTTCACGAATACACAAGTCTATCCTTTTTTCTAAAGAATCCATTAATCTTCTTAACGGTTGGGGATCATCTATGATGTCATTAAAGTGACGTTTAATTCTGTCTATTAATTCTTGACGAGAATTTACCTCTGTAGCATAGACTTTTTCCTTAATATACGACCAGACTGTGTAGTCCAAAGGATTAAAATCGCATGACCGAGGAGGCCAATGAATCGGAGCTTCTGCACCTCTACCAATCCATCGATTCCGAAAATTGTTACTCAACCAATTACGACACCTTCTATCAAAGTGCGGTGGAGCTCCATCATGCATAAAAAATAATGATGTTCGCTCATTTATCGATAAATCTTCTAATATCTCAAATAAGTGATTATTTAAAAAATCAAGGTACATATCACCACTTAAATTTCCAGGTAGAATATGATAACCTATTAATCTGTTACCTAAAGTTGCTGCCCAAACATTAACTTTAAATGAGTGTTGGTAATGTGATACCCTTTTGGCTTGTGGATTCTCATCACACCAGTAGTGTGCGTTATGGGAGTTAAACATACCTTGTCGCGTAAAGGTGGCCTCGTCCGTAAAAAGAATACATTTTAAAAAATTTGGATTGAGGGCTGTCCTTTCTCGCAATGTTTCACAAAAATCGACTCTAACCGGTAGATCGTCCGGCAAGAGTTCTTGAACTTGTCTGTAATGGTAAGGATGTAGCTGCTGCTCTTTAAGTATCCGCCAAGTAGTTGAAGAAGATGTATTTGTTTGTCTTGCCATATTCCTTACACTTAATGTTGGATTTTGATCAACTAAATTTAAAATAATATTTTCTTTATTAATTGTTCTTGTTGTTCTTGGTCTACCTGAATTTATTTTCTTTGGTCTTACATTCCCAGTTTCTCGACAACGTCGTTCAACTGCTCTAAATGTTTTTTTACTTGGTAAGTTTCTTCTAGGAAACTTTTCTGCATAACGCGTAAAAGCTGCACTAGAGTTTCCTAAACACTCGCCTAAAGTTAATAACATGTCGGTGTATTCAACATTTGAGTACATTTTGTTTAACAATATCTAATTTTACAAATAACAAGGTTTCAAAACTCTATTTATTGTTGACTTATTGTCATAACAATCAATAAATGTCAATTTTACATGGCAAACTTAGAGAAAAGCGAACTTTATCATTAGTTTATACCAGGAGCGATTATTACTTCATAATTTTCAAATCAAAATATTCCGAAAACGGTACATAATATCGAGTTTTACCAAGAGTACCTTTTTGGTGTAAAATTAAACGATGTTTATGTTCACTTGGAGTTTTGACTAATAATTCTACCCTTAAAAAAGTTATGTTGAATAATACGTTGTATGAATCGTGTAAGTAGCGCCCTCTATGAGAGTTAGATATAAAAACAAATTCATGGGATATATCAGCTTCCAAAACATATTCGTATAAAATTTCAATGCAATGGTGACAGTAGTTTCGGCAAAATCATAAGAAATGTGCAATTTTTCATTTTCTTCAACGCCCTTTATCTTGAAAACGGATGGCGTTAGAAAAAAATTTCACTAAGCCAACCCCAATTATTTTTCTGTTTTTTACCTATCCTAGAGACGGTGTTACCTTTTTTTGAAACACCCTGTATAGTACCTATACCTTCAGTAAAATAATATGGAGAATTTATTACATTCAAATTAACATAATTCCAAATAAAAACAGATTATTTTCAATTGATAATAAATCCAAAACATTTTTGCTGTTGAAATAAAAAAAAAATAATAATATAATAGAAAAAATATAGTATAAGGAACAGTTTTTCAATTTACATTAAATACCCAGTGGCATAACTGAATAGGTATGGTTGAAATAATACCCTTCTTGGTGTGCGTCATCGATTGTTAATGTCCTTCTAACACATTACGTAGGAAGAAATGGAAAAAAGGCAGGTCTGTGATTAATCCTAATAAAAATATCACAATAATGAACCGTTTAATTGTATTATAAACGTTAACCCTAATCTTTGACTTACAAAAATTTGATTGGTTGATGTTTAGATTACGCTCAAGCTCAACCTATCAATCAAGAGTTTAAAATACTATTAAGGCGTTACTTTCGTAGCGGCAATGTGTCTTACGTCTTTTTCTACTGTCACACTGACAGTTCTTGACAGGTCTGTACTTTGTTGTTTACTGTCAATTATTATTTATGAAAAGTGAATATTAATCTTATTGTTTTATTTAAATGAATAATACACGGAAAAACATCAGTATTTTGAAAGTTCCCAAGTATTTTCAGTTAGAAAAAGAAGCTGGTAATTATTAATTGCATAGCCTTTTCGAATTTGGCAAAATACAATCCTGATGATCTCATTTATCAAATTTAAGGTTAGCGATATGTCAAAATAGCAAATAAAATAATCTATGGCTAACTATTTTCTTGATTTTATTTAAAAATAATAATCCAACCTATAGGTATATTCAACTTTCTCTACATTTCTCTCTAAAGTATTATGCAATTCAACGACCTCATCCAAAGTTACTATTTAGAGACAGTTTTTACAAAATTTTCGAAATATCTTTTCATAAAATCTTAACATTTAAATAGGACATGGATGGACATGTTGGAAAAATAAATTTGCCAAAGTGGTATATCAATTACTCTTTTATTTTTATTCATTTTTATAAATTTCTTCATTTCAAACCGTTATCAAGGAATCAAAAATATGATTCCCTTTCATTCAACAACTGTAACAATAATATAGATAGTTTTCTTATCTGTTCAAATGACACTCGAAGGAGGATGATAACAAATAGTCTCAATAATTTAATAAATCCAATATAAATTCAAAATCCCTTTTACAAGCTATAGATGGATCTCCAATAAATATTTATAATCAGGAACTAATTTTTGAAATAAGAAACTTACTACATATACCAATTGAAAATGAATAATAAACATATTATTCTCATATGGGTAAAAGGTCACAGCGGTATTATAGGCAACGAGAAGGCAGATCAGGAGGCAAAAGAAGCTTGTAAATTAAACTTTTTCTGCCTAAGTGATGTAATTAGCATGCATAAAAAATCTATTAGAATCAGATGGAGAGAAGCTTACAATAACCTAAGCAAAACATCAAAAGGCTTCTACTACTATTATAGTAGAAAATATACAGCAACTATAACGCGACTAAAACTAAACCATGGTTGCTTTCCGGCGCACCTTCATAAATTGGGCAACTTCTAGGGTGTAAGAAAAATGATGCGGCTATATCTAATTCAGTTATCTCTTTAATGGACCATAACTTTCCTCTCCCACTGAATATTACTTCTCTCCTGGCATGCACAGAAAAAGCTACTTTAGATTCTATAAACTTCATTAAGCAGGCAAAAATAGATCTTCATAGACACATTCAATAGAGAGCAAAAAAAAGATCTGTGGCCAATAGCCTCCAGCTGAGACCATCCCTGCTTCCACACACACACAAATTCAAAAAATTATATTTCTATACCAAATAAAATTCAATCCACCTAAACCAAGATTCTTAATTATTTATTTTCATATAAATAATTTTAAACAATTTACATACTTGTATGATATTATTTTTTATAGGTACGGGGACATCGAGAGTAGCTGGTCCAGGTCTGATGTTCGGTCTGCATCATCATCAAGATGCTACCGGGCTACACCATCACCATCAACCCCGTGGGCCAAGTCTCAAAGAGGAACCTCTCTCCACTGCTCGATCGTGGATGCAAGGAACAGTTTCTGATCAAAATGGGTAAGTTTAGGTGACGATATTAGCTCAATAGTCTAAGATACGTCAACAGGACTCTACAAATTACCTTAATTTTGGACAATAAAGATGATATGTACCAGACTAATTTTAAGATTTTTTGGGGATATCTCCATTCTATTTCAGTCAAATATAGACCAAAACTCGAAAGAACGCTAAAAAGAATTTAAAACGATAGGAAAACACACAATTCGACCTTATTTCATCCAAATACTCTCTATTTCACGTAAATACATCCCGAAACGGTCAACGGTTCTCGAAATAGTCAAAAAACCCTTAACTCCACTTGAAATGCACACAAGGAGACTAAATAATTCACAAATTAACTCGAATATGCTTTAAAACGGAAGTTAGCATGCAAATGGACCACTTTCCATTCTATTTCAGTCAAATATAGACCAAAACTCGAAATAACGCTGAAAACAATCTAAGACGGTAGGAAAACACACAATTCATCCAAATACTCTCGATTTCACGTGAATACCGCCCGAAACGGTCAACGGTTCTCGAAATAAGTCAAGAAACCCTCAAATCCACTTGAAACGCACATAAGAACGTTTGAATTTTTTTTTCATAACAATTTCAATAAAGATCTCGCTTCCTCTAAGCCCTTAAATTTCGTTTTCCATGTTCTTACTAATTTTTCTTTCTTGTTAGAAGCTTCTCCACCATCCTCATGATTGTCTCTATTATCCAAATGGACTGCTTTTCATTTCTTGTACTAACCACTATAAATGCGTAGTAAAAACCGACTAATTAATACAAACCCAATTAAAAATAAAAAGCTTGGATCTCCCCAAATGATGCCATCAATAAAAATAACAATGATTTCAACAACGTCATGGACTAACTAGATCGTTTTGTGTGAATGGGGATGTATTTTATTATAAATCATCGGAGATGATTCCGTTGCAGGCAACAGTATTTCAATATAATCACCCCGAAATCACCCTTCACTGGTCGTTTACTCGATTCTCGTTATACACATCGAGCACAATTGGCTGCTTCAAATAAATGAGCTGAAAGCCCATATAAAAACACCACACCATTATAATAGACACACGTTAAATCCCATGAAGAGATTGAATACTTTATGTGTTTCAACGTAAAACAAATTATTGAGATCTCAGGAATAATTGAATAACCTTAAACCATTTATTTAACAAATTTACATCAAAACTAGGACCTATTAATTCATTCATTCATTCACTCCTTTAGGTTGGGCTCAACAGCTCAAGCACTTACACTCAATTTTTGCACCATTTCCAATATTTGTTGCTTCCACTAGTTCTTGTCAGTTCTCTCAAGAACAGAAACACTTACTAGAATTTCTGTTGAAATTGAGAAATTAACAACAAAGCTAATAGAACAACGCAGCTCTTTTGTGATTATTTCCAATGTTTTAATAATAATTTTGCATAAAAAGGATTGTCAACTATAAATAATTAGTCCTTCTTATGACTGACCACTTGTAACACTTTTTAACATCCGATAATCACTTGATTTCATGAAGATAAAACTCATGCAATATCCTGAGTATTATAGAGTAGTGCGGGGACAATTTTTACTTATTCCAAGGAGTGGTGGCTAATTTCCTAATGGCCGTTTCATGTTTTCCTTGTTAAAAATAACTTAATATTAATTCACAGTCACTAGGTGAATTGTGACGAGAAATTAATTAATAGAATTAAAAGCTTGTCATATTTCTTTTATCTTGTGTTTGCATCTGGTTGCTTTATAGCGGATAATCTTCATTTTATCGAATATTTAGATGAGTCAGGTATTTTAGTTTTATTAAAAATTTATTATCTTCTTCATTATGTGCCTTATACATATTTATACAGAGAACACGATCCAATTTTATCCACAGAGGCACAAGAAGGTCGAGGTCGATTAAAAGTTGTTTGGAAAACCTCAAAAAACTGCGGGCTTCAATCAAGAGGCAAAGAAAATGACAGACCAATCCTTAAGAGTTTTTGATGTGGCTGTTTAACAAGGATCTCAGCTACAGATTTTGGGCATGAAGGTTGAGACCTCAACCTTATTTGACTAAGAAACTTGACTCAAAGAAGTACCTGGAGTAGCAGGCTGCAGTGTTCCCAACATGAGGATGGCTCCAAAAGGGAAACCAGGAGTTTCCGCTGCAACTTTTGGCGAAGTGTGGAGTTGTTGAAGAACAGTTAATAAAAATAGTTGTTCACGAGGGGAAGTCGAAAACTGGCTAGTCAAGGAACATTAACTCAAATGGAGGCTAGCACAAGGACACCTCCATACTAAGAGTCTACTGAATAAGTTAGACAATGAATTCTCGTCCAGGCTGTTGAAACTGGGCAAGAGAAATTTGAACACAGTTACAGACCTGGTGACTGGACACTGTACCCTGAGGACGGCGTTTCCCAACTCGTGCCCGTTATTACCTGGCCCCGAAAATCACTGACCAACTCGTGCCCGTTCAAAAACCAGGTAGAAAATTAATACACCAACTCGTGCCCGGGTGCATCGGAACTGCGGTTTTTAATTCTTATTTATTATAATTAAATATTCAAGACCTACATATACAGTTGTCATTTATTTTAAATAAAACTACTATAAAACGTATTAATTAAATATATTGCACATAAAAAACTTAGAACTACCTACATATTATTAATACTATTATACCATGATACTGAGGTGATGTCTCCTAGTGACCTGACCACCTTCCTGAGAAGGACAGGATGGACAATGACCTAGGAGGACAACTACTCGGGAGGATGTACAATGGGTCACATGTGGCCTAAGTGCTGTGAGCCTACACACTCACCCTCCCCACTCTACAGATACAGATACAGATACCATGATACTGTTTTAACGAAAGTAAATGTTGATATCTTTTTATTTTTAAAATTATCTATAGTCTTTTTTAGGAAATCATGTTTTTTCCTTGTTGCATTTCTCACGATTTTAGTATTATCTACACTGCGACATTTAATGTAAGTCTCTTCCTGAATTTTTAGCAATACCTCAACGAAAACAAATAATGAGGGATGTGCATTATAAAATGAACTATTTAAATGGCTGTGAAATGATTCACATGCATTCGTGGTTCTGTGTATACTAGCTGATGCTTCTGCCCATATATTAGGAGGAAAACGAGCCTCTTCCGATATATAGTTTTCCACTAAATAATCAGCGAACGCACACAATCTTTCGTCGTTGGGCTTTTCTTCCATAAGTTCAAAAACGAAGAAGTCGCTAACTAAATGTGGGTCCAAAAACATAATTCCAAAGCAGTAACGCAACCATTTTCCAATATCACTTTCTTTGTTTTTATACTCCGACGATAGTCCCAAATTTTGAATTTTTCGCCACCATGCTTGACTTAAATGGAATCGGCAGCCTATCAATCTAGCTTCACTCCAAATCAATCGCGTAGCATTATGAATGCCGATTTCAAAATCAATTACTATTTGTTCAGGCAGTAGATTCCAATTTTTATCCTTACACGTATCAATTAATTTGCGAAATAATTTTTTGTAGGTGTCTTCTTTTTTATCTCGCAATAAACAAAAAACAAGTGGTATGTAATGTCCATTACGTAGGCCATGGATTGTAAACAATTGTAAAAAATACTTTGTACAATACGAAAACGTCCCATCCATGTAAAGTGTAGTGCACTCACAGAGAAATTTCAAATTAGTTTCAGTACAAAATACAATTAAATTTAATCCAACATCGTTTATAAGTACAAAGTTCTCATCTTGTAAAGTGCGTGTATTGATATTGTTTAAAACTTCAAACACCTCTTCGGCATTTGATGGAAGTTTTGGAAACTTTTTACGTTTTTCATAATAAATTGTTTTTTTTATACAATTTAAATCATTCATTTTAAGTTCATTTAAATTGGATTCAAAACATTTTCGAATAACTTTGCTAGGCTTTTCACAAATGTCATCAAAGGCCTTTCGTTTAGCTGATGCACTCACTATATGTCTTTGGATAATGTTTTCTTCTATTGCAGGATGATTATGAGTTAACACTTTTTCTGTTATTACACGACCACCAGAATCACCGATTGTCCGAAAATATGCGTTACACTTTCTATTCACACACACCCACTTAATTTCTCCAGATGTTAACTTTTTGCTGCTTTGATTAAATTTGTGTTGTTCTACAATTAATAATATTTTCCCACGTTGACTTGATACTTCGCGAATCGACATGTTTATAGAGCTGCTCTTAACCCTCCCAATTACGAAATAAAACTAACTCATTCATAAATATCAAACCCGATTTAACAATAATACCTGTTCCTATAGATGGGATGGTAATTTGAACAGGTAAATTTTTCAATCGAGCACGAGTTAGGTATACAGATTATTGAGACCTTTACTCTTGTACCATTTAAGGGATTAGTGGGCACGAGTTGGGATGCGTCCCCCTGAGGAAGCACAGGATGGGCAAAGTTAGTGAGAAAATGTGAACCCTACGATGAAACACTTGCTTCTGTGAGAACTTAAAAGGACTCAGATGGAAGCACTTTGGATTGGAAATAATACAACAATCACAACTACTGAAGATCTCTCCAGATAAACTGGTGGCTTATATAGAAGACACGAAGCTTCTAGAATGGAAGTAGGTAGATAACATGGGTAATGGTACAAGAATTCAGCTTAAGTGACTTGGCTGTTGATCCCATTCCAAACGTATGAATAAATAAGCTGGGCTCGAATGTAAAGGTCAATTAGGCCATACTTACACTATTTTCATAGCTTCATTTCACTAAATTTCTCATGAAACCTCCTTAAAATTGCACCTAATTTGGGCTATTCAATAAATGTATATAAATCAAAACCTGGGCGACGACCCAGCACTGTAGTGGATCGCGTTTGATGCAATAATTACAGTCAAGCAAGGTCGGACATGGTTAGTACTTGGATGGGTGACCATGCCAGGGAAAACATAGCATATCACAGCTTGCAGGCATTATACCAATGAGCACGAGGTAGATATTATGTAGATATGCCGTCTTTCGGAGCTCGGAGAAGACGTAAAACCGAGGTCCCGAGTCCATGAATGTTGGGCTCGTTAAAGAACGCTACCACTGGTTGGAGCACTAGTGGGTTCGCCAAAATTTTCGGTTGAGGGTAGAGTGCTCCCGGCATCGGTGATTAGCCTCAGTCGCAGAAATAGACCGACGTTAAATAATAGAATTAAAAAAATCACAACCTAAAACTCCAATTTGTTTGTGGACACGCTGTATAAATGATACCTAAGGCGTAAAAGGCAATATACATCCAACATCTCATCTATATAGTACATTATCGATGAGGCAATACGTGACACGGTATCGGGGAGCCGGTAACAAAACTCAACTGGCGCGGCGTATGGGATACGCGAGGCGCGGTGGCGATATCTAGTGCTTCCAGCATTTACACAAATATTCGACAAATTAGATTAACATTTTATCGCCAGAATGATCAATTACGATCACATTATGATCACATTTAACAAGTTTCAATTTCTCAATAATTTGGTTACTAGAATTTTCTGTTGTAAGATCCTGCACAATTTTTATATTATATATTTTTTGTAAATATTGTGTGGTAATTTTAAAAATATCTTTTCAGGTCTCAAGTAGGTCGAGCCCATTTCGAGAAACAACCTCCAAGCAATCTTAGAAAATCGAATTTTTTTCACTTCGTCATAGCTCTCTACGACAGAGCCGGTCAGCCGGTGGAAATCGAGCGGACGGCTTTCATTGGTTTCATCGAAAAGGACCAGGTTCGTAATAATTTTTATTCCATTACCTCCTATATTGCTTACTATAGGAGTCTATTTATGACACCAACTGGCGCTCGTATATTTCATGTTTAGAATAATCATTTTTAACCTAACAAAAGTACTCTTTATACAGGGTGTCCCAGGAGTTCGTACCAAAAACTTGGGAGATTATAGAAAGACTAAAAATAATGATGGTATAATTTATTAATAATTTGCTAATAATACAGGATGCTTCCTGCAATCGTACATTCAAAATAAATGTGAATGCGTCCAATAGGTGTGCAGAGCGACATAAAATTGCCCGTATCTCTTAAACCGTTAATGTTATAGAGATGTCACAAGAGGACTTGATATCTCTAAAAATGTTCACAAAAGCCAATTATTGCATTTATAACTGAAAAAAGTTTTACTTACCAAAAAAATGGTGCATCCACAATTTAACTTAGTCGGTACCTGAGTTCACAATTATGTTGTAGACTTTTATATCACGCCAAAAAGTGTGCAATTATGGTGTTTATTAACGGTTAAAATATTACCAATTTCCAATCAGCCGTTTGATAATTGTAAATAAAAAACCATTTTTCATTCCCAACTTTAGAGCCCTATAGTTCGTTAACGAAGGGCGTGAAGAAAAAATTTTATATAAAATACCATCATTATTTTTAGCCTTTCTATCACCTCCCAAGTTTTTGGTACGAACTCCTGGGACATTCTGTATACACAATGAAGTTGATACGTGTTTTCCTATTTGAACATTCATTAAAATAGTTCTGGAAGCTTATCATTCCTGTATATATCCCGTCCACAACTAGTTAGCGAATCGAACACGGCGTGTAGTCATGTTTATTAATCTCACTTTCTCTACATTGTGCACTTTAGTTTACGGCATCGTATCGCTACCATGGCAACGCGGAGCACATTCAAACATCGGGGCTTTGCCGCTTGAGTTTATTCCACAACTTCCCGTGTATCCATGAAAATTACATTCCAGTATTCAAGTACATTTCTTGTAATTTTAATTTTAATGGACGATTACTTCTTTTAGTCAAAATCTAGATAGAAATATATTGTTTTAAATAGGATTTTTCTATTTTGTTGTATTTAACGTTAATATTTTCACTAATTTCACTTTGGACCAAAAAAAAGAGTTCGATTGTTAGTATTTTTCTCCCAAAACATAAAAAATGTCAAAGTATTATTTATTTTGCTGGATTTCGATATTTAGATGGTTCTAGACAAAGTGTGGTGTCACTATAGCGTGCTCTTCATCTCAGTAGTCTGTTTTTTTTTAATTTTAATGCAGAAGTATAGTTGTTTTCACGATCTAGGGAATTGACTTGACTTGACTTAGGCTTGAGATGCAATAGAACCATAAAACTTTCAGGATTTTCCGTGCTGAGACAGATTATATCTGATGAAAAAAAAAAGTTATGCTTCTTTTCACGATCTAAGGCACTGACTTGACTTGACTTAGGCTTGAGATGCAATAAAACCATAAAATTTCCGGATCTTCCGTATTGAGACGGACTATACCTGATGAACAAGAAAAGGTATGCTTCTTTTCACAATCTAATAATCTAGTCAACAAGTGCCTTTTTGGCCAACTTTTTTCAGCAGTCTCCGAAAATTATGATCGAGGTGTCATTCGATTCGGGATGGCATCTAGATGATTTTTGAAAAAATGAAGTTCCGCAAACAAAAATTGCAAAAGTTATTAACAATTAACTAAAAAAAAGGGGGTTTAGTTTTTTGCAAATATCTCAAAAACAAACAAACATAAACGGATCATTAATAATATTTGAAAAAAAATAATTTTTTCAATGATTAATTTAAGTTTTTAATTTTGCAACAACGATAATTATTAATAAAAACCTGAAAAATAAACATTTTTCAATTTTTCCCACGGGGATCTATTGTGAAGCCTTTCAAGAATTGCTCCAACAAAGGAAAAAAATATCAAATTTATAGTTTAACAATTATCACACTTGCAATGTTCATGTTCAAGCAGAAAAAAAATTATTAGTTAACAATTGAGTAACTAATTGGAAAATTGTGATAAAATTTTTTTTCAGGCGTATTATTGTTCATTTATCTATCCAGTAAGCCCCTGAATTTTTTCATTTCTCAAATTTCATATTTAATATGTTAAAATAATTTTTTTTCGGCCGTATTTTCATCCATCTGGGAAAATTATAAATATTGATCCTACAGTTCCGGGAGTCGGGTTTTTTTTAGGAAATTTCCTCCTCTTTTCAAATCTTTTTTTTAATTTGAAAAATCTTTATTAGTTTTTGAGATATTTGCAAAAAACTAAACTCCCTTTTTTTTAGTTAATTGTTAATAACTTTTGCAATTTTTGTTTGATGAACTTCATTTTTTTCAAAAATCATCTAGATGCCATCTCCAATCGAATGACACCTCGATCATAATTTTCGGAGACTGCTGAAAAAAGTTGGCCAAAAAGGCACTTGTTGACTAGACTATAAGAATCTGACTTGACTTGACTTAGGCTTGACATGCAATAAAATCATAAAACTTAGATCGTGAGAAGAGCTATACAAAAATAGCGAATATATGGCCAGAATTGAGTGAATGTGCAGCTAATTGTTGTTAATCTTCCAATGCAATAATTTGACTAATTTTTTTTCCAGGAATCAGACGGCCAAAAAACCAACAATGGAATTCAGTATCGACTACAGCTACTGTTTGCTAACGGTGAGTAAAATGTATTGAAATACTTACAATTTGATTCATTTAATTACTGCGACCTCCTAAAAATATTCAGATTAAAAAATTCTTAAACTTTTTCTATGGACCTCACTCAAATTTTTTGACAAATCAATTTTTCCCCTATATATCAAGTTTCCGAAACGTCAACCATCGAAATACATTTACCACAATCTCCTAAATCGATCCACTATAATTAGAAAAGTTATGAGAGTTTGCCGACCTCCCTATCCACGATAAACTTTTACTTAACCTGGCCAGTATCCCAAGTCTACAAAGTCCGAACCGAGAAAACCCACAGAAACCGACTCGCAAGGAAACTTGTGCATAGCCGCAAATTCTTTAAGTTTCCACCGCCTCCTTATCTCTTGAAGGACTCGTCTCTCTGTGGTTTCTTCTGCAGTTCCGAGTCCGCCAAGACTAATGACATTTGAAACAATACATGAACTGACGATGTTGTAGAATTTTCAAAAAGGTTCCAACCGTGGCGAATAAACAAAATTTAACTAGTAATATCACTGAAGGTTTAATCAGTTCCTAAATTTTCTGAAAAATATTCAAGAGTTAGAAAAAGAGTACTAGTTTCCTTTTTAATACGTAGTTCTTCATACTTATCAATCTCATGATGTTAATGATCTTTGCTAATGATAGAATGTATTTTACGGAGTGATTGGTGTTTCTAAACCTTAATTTTTTACACCACTTTGTCCATATAATCCCGCACTTGTACTTTGAGCACATTCTTGAAGATTTAAACCCACTTTTCTCGTATTGACACTCGCCATGGCAGAAGATAATCCATTGCTAGTAAGCAACAAGAAGGAATGGGATTCAAATATCATTACCAGACTTGGAAAGAATGCCATTCAATGGTATACAGACGGCTCAAAAGCAATAGAAAGAACTGGGATAGCAGTGTTCGGACAGGGAACCAAACACTCTGAAAGCTTGGGAAAAACCCCAAGCGGAAATCCACGCCATAAGAAAGTGCGCCCGGTTCAATATTGATAAAGGCTACAGAAGACAAAGGATTATAATAATGTCGGATAGTCAAGCAGCCATTGAAGCACTGAGCTCTTGTGTAATCAGTTCCAAAATGATGTGGGAATGCCTAGACAAAATCAATGAGCTAGGCAAGAACAATAGGTGACATACTATGGTTTCCAGGACACACTGGAATAGAAGGAAGTGAAATAGCAGATGAACTAGCAAAGAGGGGGACTGAAATACCTTTCTGGGGGTCTGAACCCTTTTGCGGAATCAGCCCCAATGTAATATTGGAAGGAATAGGTAAAGCCGAGGAAAATAGACTATCTGACCATTGGAAAGATCTAGTGGGGCTTATACAATCAAAGACTCTTCTGGGTGACTACAGCCTGTTGAGATCAAATGAATCCATAAGTCAAAGTAAATCTGGACTAAGAAGGATCCTAACGCCTGAATGGGCACCTGAAAAAGCTCAAAATAGTGGAGGAAGAAGAATGAAGATTTTGTGGCATGGAACAAGAAACCTCCATCCACATACTTTCCAACTGCACAGCACTTCAGAATCCTAGAGCGCAGCACCTGGGAGATTACTGGATAGAACAGGAACATTTACCAAAGTTGAAGTCTGCAGACATCCTAAAATTCATCCGGGAAATAGGATTAAAGGAGCTACTAGTTTCTGAGACTCTCCTCAGAAACTAGGTAGAAGTAAGGGGGCACAATAGATCTTTTAGGTCTCACTGAATGTCACCCCAAAATACATACATACAAAGTTTCTTCCCAGCAGTTCAACTCTGGCTTAGGCAGCTGTAATTTGCCAGGAGTTTGCTTAGCCCCACTTTAAATGATTCTATTTTTTCTATTCCAATGTTTGCTGGAACTCACAGTAAGGTGACGATGATACTCTTGCCTAGCTCATTGAGCTGCTAGGCAGTTCCAAGCCATTTCAGAATTGGTTACATGAAAATTCAGTTCCTTACTGACTGTTTTGACGATCCAACATGATAATAATCCTTGGTCTTATCTATATAATATTTAACTGGGATCATACCATCACTAATTTTGTCCATCTGCCGAATTTCCACAATATTTCCCTCTAATATGCACGTAACAATCATTTTCTTTAAAAAAAATGATATTTCATATTTTTTTCCAAATTACGAAGGAAATTTTTTGTGAAAAGTCGAAAATTCGGATTCACCCACTCGAAAATTTATGCCCAGAACTAGGTACCATGAATTTTGGAACCCAAAACTACGTATCTCCTGTACTATACCATTCAAGCTGACAAACTTGCAAGAATCCTTTTGCTTTAACAATAAAATTTCGACGAACGCATAAAAATCACATCTAAATCTCCTCATCCCTTTCCAAATTCAGACTTCAAAGACTCAAATATTCCACAGTAGCTAAAAAAAAAAAGAATGTCTACTCGCCGACTAAAAGCCCTTGTTGTTCCACTTGATCTGATTGACTGATCGGATTAATTATCTATCTAATTAAAAACAACGTCTACTAGATCGATTTGTAATTCTTTCAACGTTCCACCCAGCCGACCAGTTCCTTATAAGCCCAACTCCTTACTGTGCTAAAGTGTAAATAAAGTTTTTCTAGAAAGTTGAAAAAGGCAATCGTAAGGCTTCGCGCACCGGCGATAGATGTAATTGACAATTGGCTTTACTAATTAATTAATTGTAAGTACAAGCGCTCTTGATGCTATGTGAGCAGTTTCTCATTATTACGTAAACGGTATGACCACATAAAAGGCCATAATATGGACTGAGTTGTTTGATTTATACGTTCGATAAATATTTCTATAGCACGCGCAACTTTTGCGGAATTGAATCGACCACCGCCTGCAAATATCGATCACTTGTATGTTATTATTGCAAACGGGTTCAATCATGCATACAGGGAGACCTACAAAGGCTTCAACTAACTTGTATATCACGACTCTTTTATGCTTATATACTTTGGCAAGTTTATCTGGAACCGTGAAAGGAATGCAGTCGAAAACATTCGATATTGCCACGTTTAACTATGGAAAAGCTGAAGTGCTGAATATGTAGTGATAATAATTAGAAAAGGGACATTTTATTATTAACAATATGATTAAACGTTAATTCTTTAATGTGCTTGTTACCTTGGATTTTTTCTATTAACATTATTTTTTCAATGTATGAATATCAAAAGATGAGCACTTTTCCAAATTTGTTACGGGCTTCTTCAAGCTCTGGCAGCGTTGTACGAAAACCGTAATTACCACACCCTCCGAATTACATAATTGGTGATTTTTATCGAAAGCTGACTTCTTATTGGCAAGCGCGTGCGTGTGTTCTTCCCTCTCACTTCGTCAATTGAATGATATAGATTTATCCGGTGGCGTTGGTATTGTCAGTGACCTTTGTATTTTCAATTTTACTTGGTAAAATAGGTATCGTACGCCATTCGTACGTTTATGACAGATATGCTTCTCCTCTTACCGATTCCCCGTAGTTTCAGATAAACTTACTGAACAATACTAAATATTTTGTGTGTGAATGTTAAAAGCTAGTATCTATTTTGGCCACAACTGTCATCTGTCATTTCTATGCGCATGTCGACAAGTAATTTTTCCTATACCTAATCTTAAGCAGGAAGAGCACAAGTTAATCAATATCGATCTCTAAAAACGACCAGATGGGGGAAATTTGGAGAAAAAATGAGAAGAAATTGCAAAGGAAAGGGGGTTATAAACAGGGTAGTCAGAGCATGATGGCATTTGGTTTGGTGGTACAGTGGTCAGAGACTCTGTGGGTATTGATGATCCAGGGGCTCACTAGCACCTAAAGGCAAATTCTATTACTTTTTTAGAATGTTAATTAATTTTTTCATCAAAACGTGGGTTTATTTAAAAAACTAATCTAAAGGCGAGCAGCCATCAACCACACTAGCAGTCTTGTTTAGCTTATAGCTATTTTATGTCCAATGATAAGGCGAAACCAGATAAGTGACCAGAGGTTCAGCGAAGTCTGGTAAAAGGAATAACGAGGAAATTGGCAAGGCAAGGAAGAAAAGGCCTTCAATTAAAGCTGAAACAGGCTGAATAATAGATGGCGGCTTAAAAACCAATGAATGTGTAGAAGCAAAAATATACACTCAGGTGCAAAAAAACAGGCCCCCTATTTTTTTCTCAAAATCGGCTATATTTGTTTATTATTTTGGCTTTTGGTTTACACTTTTTATATTTTACCAACAAAGGACTTCCTCCTGGTATAAAAAGACAAGAATATGTTACTTAAACTGAACTTAATAAACAATGACATAAATAAAGGAAAAATACATGTATACTTAGTGAAATTTATGTTAACAGCAAACTTTAGAGGTACAGAAAACAAAATTTAACACATAAAATAGACTTTAGTATTTAATATTTCCTCCTCTAGCCCTAATTGTGCTTGCATACGGCGTGGCATCCCACTAATGAGCTCACGAACTGCATTCTGAGGAATATTCTCCTATTCTTCTTGAAGAGCTACACGAAGCTCATTTAGTATGGTTGGTGCTATAGCACGACTTCTAACACGTCTGCCTAACATGTCCCACACATGTTCTATAGGATTTGCGTCCGGAGAACATGCTGGCCAGTTCATTTTTTCAATGCCAACTTCTGTCAAGTATTCACTGACGAATCTCGCTGAATGAGGTCTAGCGTTGTACTGCATCAGGATAAAGTTATCGCTAATAAATGGAGCGAATAAAACCACCTGATATGCCAAAACTTCCTCAATATACCGTTGTGCAGTCAGTGAGCCCCCATTGATAAACATTAATTCCGTAGAGGCTTCACTTGATATGCTTGCCCATACCATTACGTAACCTCCGTTATGACTCAGCCTAGGGCTAAAAGCACATTCTTGGAATCGTTCCCCATTTCGTCTCCATACTCGTTTTCGTCCGTCTGGTGAATGTAGCGAGAACCTGGACTCATCGGTAAAGAGTATATTAATCCATTGCATAAGATTCCAATTGCTATGTTCACGAGCAAGTGCAATCTCGCTACCCGGTGACATGGAAGTAACTTAGGCCCAGCTGCTGGCCTAAAAGCTTTTAACCCAACCACATGTAATCTTCGGCGAACTGTCCATTTACTTACATGTTTACCACGAACCTCCAGAAGTCGACTTCTTGTCTGTACTGAAGTCAAATGACGATCCCTCAGAGAATTTAGTACAATAAATCTGTCATCTTGAGCGGTAGTTACCCGTATTCTACCACTACCAGGCCTTCTTGTGTTTCTTCCAGTATCCCCAAAACGTTGTAACACCCTTTGAATGGTAGAACGACTAACATTGAGTAATCGAGTCACATATCTTTGGCTTCGACCATCTTCCACAAGAGCTACTGCTTTAGCACAATCTTCAGCACTTAAAACCATAATTAAGACTTTAAAATTGTCAACGTTGATATTGACAGTATTAATATTAACAAAAAATTGCCTAGCAGCTGCCCAACAATTGAAAACACATAAGCTCCTTTCGAATTGCATGAATGAAATATGGAACTTTTGAATTTGAATTTTCCAAAATGTTTTTTTATGTAAAACGAGAAAATACACATGTATTCCAACTTTTTGTATTTAGAAGGAAGTCCTTTGTTGATAAAGAATACAAGATATAATTTAAAAACCAAATTGAGCCGATTTTGAAATAATAATATTTGGCCTGTTTTTTCTGCGCCTGAGTGTATAATAGCTATATCTAAGCCAAAGGCAAGAGCGTGTCGGTATCCAGAATTATGTAGCTATTGAAGCAAACAGCTTCATGAAGATACATACCAAACTTCTTTGGAACCGCTTGGAAACTCTTCAAGTGTTGGGAAGTCGAAATAAACTGTGTTCTAGGCAACTCAGATCACATGTGCCACTCAAAACACTCTCAATTGTCCAAGCTATAACTATCATGAAAAGCTTTACTCAACTTAATTATGTCCTCTTCGCCATTCCACGTTTTTCCAGCCATTGTTAGCAATATGCATGTGTTATTTGGATTCATGTTTCTGTTATGGAACGAGTACAAAGAAGATACTTTAAGTCGGCTTCTTATATCTTGGACGGTCTTTATCCTGTTAGAGGCACACCTCAAGAACACTTTTATTCTCGTTTTAATAGCAGTAGTTTACTTCGTCGTCGCTCAATGCATTCAGTTATGTTTTTATATAAAATTGTTAATTATATTTTTAAATGTGATATTATTGTATCGCTACTAAATCTCAAAGTTCCTAGAACAAATTCTAGAACCAATAGCCTTTTATATGAATTACCACATAGGACATTCGCTCACAAATTTTCACCATTAAACCAACTTATCATTGAATACTCCTCGATTGAGTCAAACATAGATATTTTCTGCACAAATAATAGACAAATAAAACGAATCTTTCTCCGGGGTAATTCATAGGAAAGATTTCACTTCGCATATAATGTTTGTGTAAGTCTCTTTTTGTGAGTGCCTAGCTGTATATGAGTGCTTACTTTTTTTTCCTAATACTGCATTGTGTTTGTCCTTATCCTGTAATTGGGCTAACCCGTGGATATTGTAATTAAATAAATAAATAAATAAATATTTTTCCCAAAGTTTTTCTCTACACTCACTCCTAACCTAGCTTTTAAAAGTACCTAACTAAAAATGGCTTCAGAGGAGTTAAGATAGTCAAAATTCATCTAGATTTATTATTCTTTGAGAGTATCCATTATCAACCAATCGTTTTATCTTGTAATGTTCTTATAGAGATGTCTGTAAGTGAAAAGATGTTTCAGTAACTGGCCTATACGCGATCCGTTGAAAATACTATCCATCGATGGGAATTAATATGTATCTAACGTACCTATGTAAGATATTTCTTTTCGCTTAGGGGTTTCCTTTTTTTCGGCTCGCTTCTTTGAAACTGATGCCATGATCATAAAACTTAAGATCGATACCGATAACTTGAGAAAAAAGAGAAAGTATGTTGAAGAAAATAACTGTTTGGAAAGAAAAGAATTAGTTTTTATTAAAAAAAAAGAGTAAGTTCCAATAACTAGCGCCGAGGATTGTGATTTTTGTTGAGTTAAAAGAATGATTACTAAAAATTTTGAACACAGTTAACTTTACAATATATTCAAGTGGAGTTTTAAAATGGACATACATTGTCAAGTGACTGTCAGATTTTTATTATTTTTGTATTGTTGGAAATACCTACTCATAAGCTCAATGCTCAATACCAAAATAAAGTATTCACGCTCGACAGCTTTCTAGACAAAACTTATATATCTTTATTCCAAGTTTCCAAGCAAAGTCATACGATACAAAATAAGATATAATGAATTCTACCTAATCTATGGTACATAAAAAATTCAGTAAAATTACTGCCGCCCTATTTTCGGGGTAAAAAAAATAACATTCATCACACACTTCCACTTTTGTATCCTTTTGCTTGCTATCTACTTTACCTTCTAAAACATTAAAATGATAATAGCAAAGTTTACGGCACGTCAAACTAGCCCGATACACACTTAGGAAACATGGCTGGGTCCCCTCGTATAAGAAGCTTTCGATAAGAAACTGAAATTCATCATTGACGGGCCAAAAGGGATTTTTGGGGAGGAAGGAAAAATAAAAATTTCGCCTTTCAACAATTATAGGAGTTGATGATTATTATTATAATAAATGGTGTGGAAAAGTAACAAGAAATTAAAAATGTTTGGTGGATTTTTTGTACTAATTAGAAGTCTAGAAAAATGAAAATTAAGGAGGAAATAGTCCTGGAATTTGACTTGTATATAAATAAATTCGAAACAAAGGATATAGAAGGCAAAGGATGATCATAATGTCGGATAGTCAAGCAGCCTTTAAAGCATTGGGATCTCGTGAAATTAGAACCCAAAATGGTGTGGGAATGCCTATGAGCAAACTAAACGAACTAGGCGAGAACAATATAGTCACTTTACTGTGGGGAACCCTCTTGCGGAATTAGGCCCAATGGAAGAAATGGTTAAAGCCGAAAACAGAAAAGATCTGACCAAGTATTCAGTAGGGCTTAGGATGCAAAAGTCAAATTAAACCTGCACTAGGAGTTTCAGCATGGATCCTAAGGGGGGCATTGTCGCCTGAATGGCAAGTGAAGAAGCCCAAATGTGAAGGAAGAAGAATGTAGATTTTTTTGGCATGAAAGAAGAAACCTCCATCAACATACAAGCGAATTGCACAGCGATACAGAATCCTAGCGCACAATACCTAGTAGATTATTGGATAGAAAAAGGGCATTTAAAGCCTGCAGATATTCTAATAGGACCTAATAGAAAATTGGACTAAATAAGTATGTAGTAGATCAACAAAAGCTCAACCAGAATACGTATAACTTTCCTTTTTGCTTCATTATTTGATGATTTTTCGAATTTCACGATTAAAAAACATAAAAAAATGTTCTGTATCCATTTGTGAGTGATTCTTGATGCGCCCCTGGAGTCGATTGCGTTGAAACAAAGACAAGACGTCCATACCCCGAGGGTCCGCCATCTTTTAACTCCTCGGAGAGCGTTTGCGGAGTTATTTTATTACAAATAAGGACGGGGTGAGTGCTCCACGGGGATGATGTCGAGTGAGGTGTGTGTGTGTGTGTTGGTAAATGAGATATAAGGTCGTTTACTACACGTTACTTCTATTTTCTTAGGTGAATCTCTTAAGCTGTATGCGAACGATATATTGCCGAAACACTTTATTTATTCTATGGAAAATGCAGCGATCGATTTTCCAAATATATGTAGCTAGCTTAAAATATTTATAATATTGAATATGATGTTGGAAGTGAGATTATGTTGGAATATGATTTGACAGGTGACGTTGTTTATCGTACAGGTTGTCTATTTTATATTTAGTATTTCCTTCCTTTCACTTCGGAGGTTTTATACAATGTATGCGTTATTGTTTCAAACTGTGCCAAAAAGGAATCATCCTTATGTTATTAAAATTAACTTTTATTGATCTGGATGTCTCCAAATTGAATTTAAACTTTTAAATTGTGTTTTTTTGTTGATTTTTACCCAATTTTTGTGAAAATAAAACATCTAGCATTGTATTATTGTTAAATAGTGAATTAAGATTTGCTATATATTGATCTTTCCGATCTTTTTATAATTATATGTCGACATGAAAACTATTCTTAACCATATTTTTTGAATTTCAGGTGTACGACAAGAGCAAGATATCTTTGTTAGACTCATTGACTCTGTCACGAAACAGGTAAATTTAATTTAGATCATAACGAAATTTGTGAAAAATAAAACATCTTGAAAATAGGGTATCGGGATATGCTGGAATGAATTACAAAGTTAACAAAAAAGGTGGAACGTGTCGCGGGACACACGGAAGGAACTTTAGTTCCTTTTAAGCAAAAATTAAGTAATACATCTGACGTTATAGATAAACAATTTGCACATTCCTCGGTGGTCGAGTAGTAAGCAAACCAGACTCTCACGCGGTAGACCCGGGTTCGATTCCCCGTGAAGAAGTTTTTTTTAATTGTTTATTTTGTTTTTAAATAATTATTCTGCTTGATATTAATAACGACAACAGGTAGACGTTTGAAATATTTAGCAGAATATTCATTATTATAGATAATGGTACGGTACCCTTCATAAGGGAGTCCCACTGGCAACATCTACTTATAACAGCATCGTATATTTAAAAAGGGAAACCGTAGCATTATACAAATTGGATACAAATTCAAGAACTGTACGTTTACCACAAAAAAATTAGTGGAAACATAAAATTGAATTGTTAAAGTTTCAATTTGAAGTTATATTACAGTTTATAGAAATTTTTATTTTCTAGATTTTTTCTTAAGTGGGTTGTAGGAAAAATATGCTGTTCGACTCGTGTGGATTGTTGATATCGCACTTGAACGATTGAGCACTCCGCCTACGGCGTCGTGCTCAAACTTCGTCCTCGTGCGATATGGCCATCATATCCACACTAGTTGCACAAACTACTATTTCTATCAAAATATGCCCTTTTACATTTAAAAACAACCTGCCAAATGTCAAATCAATTCATCCATCCATTTTAAAGTTATCGAATTAAAACATTCAAGTTTTCAAAATTTCAACACCCTGTATTTCGAAAAGTAAATGTGCTAGACCACTTAATCCTCAAATCATTTTGTACAATTTTACGAGAGGAATCTACCTGCAAACGTTGTAATTACCCTTAACGTTCGAGATGCTTATACCATTTTTTGCGCGATCGTATTGAAATAAATTCCGAATAAAATAATTTAAATTTCTTCAAAATGAACGAAATGTCGAAAGTGACATTTATATTTCTCGATCAGTTTGAAATATATTTTGCATTTTGGTGAAATCTATTTATTACTTTTCGACGTCTGAACGGTAAGTAAATCACTTACCGACGTGTTAAACTTAGAAACCAGTAAACACAACCTACCGTCCTGACAACCGATGCTGTAAATAAACAAAAAAGATCAATCGCGCAAAAAAAATTATGGAAATAATAGTAAAAATTTATCCGAACAAATTCAAGTAGATCACCAGCACTGCGAATACCAGCTTTGCATAGAATTTTAATATAGCATCGGTGGTTCAGTGGTAGAATGCTCGCATGACACGCGGGCGGCCCGGGTTCGATTCCCGGCCGAAGCATATGAATCGCTGCTTCGTAAACGTGAGAGAGACTCAGGAGAGAGCACACGCACGCAAGCAAGGCACATAACGAAGCAACGTAACGTAACGGCCAGATCTTTTGCGTCGCGACCCCTGGTCGCTCAAACATAACCTGACGTAAAGAACTAAAGTTCCAAAAACTTGATGGATTATTTGGGGATTGTAGAGGGTGTGTTTTCTGTGTTTTAAGACTCGAGGACCTTGGGTTATTCAAGTGGAAAAAAAGAAACGTGATTTTTCGCAATGTTTTTGGTAGTTTTAGCGAAAACCCGGAAAAGCCACGTATCTAATATGTGTAATAAATACATAGATATGTGTGAGTACTTAATTTTTTAGCACAAAACCTTTTTTGTCACTCTGTAAAGAGCATGGAGTCTTCGTTTCCGAAAACTCAACAAACACACCCTCTATCAACTCCAAACAGTCCCTACAATTTTTGTTAACTTTGGAATTGAGACCAGGCTTATGAACTAAGATATGCTATATAAGTTTAAAAAACCTTTATGGACTCAAAAAATTATACAGACCATTATATTTAGAATATCAAAGTCAAATTCAATTAAATACTCTCCAAAGATCAACTTACATGGAAAAAAAATACAGTATCATAACTACTTTATTTTAGATACGAGGGATCGTCGAATTGAGGTTAACTAAAATATTCTTCAAATATCAAAAAGTAATTTTAAGACACATTTGACAGAAGAAAAATGCCCCAGTTCTGAATTTATATTCAAAAGTATGCAGGCATGTTCTATAATTGTTTAGAAACTCTTATTTCTATCGCCCGCATGGAAAAGCTGGTTGCATAAGTTCGGTAATGAGTACATATTTACGAATTTCGCAATTAGTCAAGCAAATACAACTCCAGAATGTTGTAAAAACATTATAAATTAAACGACGAGACGGAACTAATAGAATTAAGGTTAGGAAAAGGTCGGACAAACGAGGGCAAATGAAATTAACACCCAATGTGTTGTCCTACCACTTCGAAAAGACCAACTACACAGACGGAATTAAGCAGCAAAAGCGAGAATCAGCGAGTATGGAG
>CAJUYH010001420.1:0-27169 GCA_910591685.1 Galerucella tenella | reverse complement strand
ATTTTTTTCAGGCGGATTATTGTTCATTTATCTATCCAGTAAGCCCCTGAATTTTTTCATTTCTTAAATTTCATATTTAATATGTTAAAATAATTTTTTTTAATAAAGTGTCCAAAGTAGGCTTGGCTTACGGGTATTTGTGGTATTAATACCACAAATTTTATTCCAACTTAAACTATAATTTGAAATTATTTTGAAATAAACAGGCCAATAAAATGTGGCGTTTCAAAGTTATGTTTTTTCTTATGAAACACCATATATTTTATTGCATTTTCTGATTGCCCCTAAAAGATAAAAAGCTCCTTTATAATGGTTCCCTATACCTAAATATAGAGGGTTACGAGTTATGCTGACTTTTTAAAAAATGTGAGTATTTCGAAAAAAAATATTAACTCATTGATACAACAAATTCTAGCAAATTTTCTTTTACATCTAAATAGTTGGACATTCGTTGAATGTATTCCACGATTGAATACTAAATATCTCTTTACAGGGTGTTCATAATTTTCAACTTCATTATTAGATCATTCAATGTGCAGTATCAGGCTTATTTTAAATGGAACACCCTGTATTTTAATACTTCATCATATTTAAAATCGATGTTAAATCGATTTTAAAACATCTGCAATTCTCTCTAAATTTCAAACCAATGATCTTGGCATAGTTGTTGAAAGAAACTAAATAGATTACGTTTCAAGCCTCCAGAAAATATAGGGTTTTGCTATTCTATACCGAGTGGTTAAAAAAATTAAGCCACTCTGAAAGAAAAATCACTATCCACTTGAGACATTTTATGAAATAACAAAAAACAAAAAAGTTACACACAATGCGAGTGTTATGTTGAAGATTGATTTAATTATTATTATTATTTAGAAATACAACATGAATAAAAACGGAACTAACAACAAACAAGTGAAAGTAACAAACTTTTTGCCGAACTCTGTAGATACATACATACATTTTCATTATTAGCACTACTACATCTTTCCAATGGTTCCATCTTCATTGATAACGTGTCATATTTTTGTTTCGCTAATCACTTTCATTCCGTTTGTTGTGATTCATCCTGTATATCTATTATTATTCTAATAGAACAACAAACAGCATCCATTATTTTTGCTGTCATTGGAGTAACATAATCTACCATTTATCTAGAACGCTGAAGCACATTCAACATCACAACTGTTAAAATTTTATTACAAATAACTCGATTAGCGAATTGAACTGAAGACTCGCTAATCCTGTTTGTGTAAATACAGTGTATATATATGTTGAATTTATTGGTTAGCCATTTTACTAACATAGACCAGTTCTTTCACATAATAATAATACATATTCTGAAATATAGAGGGTAGACTGAGTGTTTGACGTTTTTTTGGAACACTAATATTAATTCAAAGTTCAACATGTTTTCTGCATAATTTCCATTTCATTGTAATTATGTAGCGCCCTCTAGAAAATACATCGCAACGTATATCATATTACAATTTTTCATGACTTAAAAAGCCACCCTTCAAATTTTCAAGAAAGTATATCCAAAATCTTCCAATTCATTGATAAAAAACATCTTTGACATTTCAACTCTGCCATCCTGTATCTTTTTCATTATCAATATCTTATTAAAGCAAGTTGATGAGCTCGTAATATTTTGAGGCAAAGTATCTTCCTGTATATAGTTTTCTGAGAAGATTATGAGATGATGCGTTGCCTCTTGCCACCCTATTAAGGGGTTCTTTACAGTTTCTCTTTGTGTGTTAGTGGTTGGATTGCCGATACCTTTAAGCAAAGTGCTCCTTGTAAGACATTTCTAAATATCTCTGGTTATTACAAATTTGACATGCTGCGCCCAGTATCCAGTATCCAGTATCTCCAAAATTATCATCAACTAACTCATCTTTGTTTTCTAAATCATCTTCAGAAGTTAAAGAACTTTTTCTAAATGAATGTTCTCAAAAGGTCGCTTTAAAAAGTTTTTGAAAAACAAAAGTATTGATATCAAATCCCTGGACTATCAGCAGAGGACACATAAATTGTATCGACTGAATCTTCCGCCATATTACTGCCAGCAAATATTTTGATGTCACAAAATCACTCTAAATATTCCAGTTGAATTACTCGTTGGACCCACGTAAAATGGTTATTAATTTTAACACACTTTCCACGTCAATTTGTTCGAGGCTTTTTTGAACCTATTGGCCGCTTCTGGTAACGTTAATTACGACAAAAATTACATCACTGCGATTTTATTGACAATACTTTCAAAATTACCACCCAAAATATTCAAATTGAACGCTAAATATAATATAAAGTGATTTCTAGAGAAGTTTTGGATGAAACTTTATGAAGTTTTTGTTGCATGAATTGAGGGACTCCTAAAAAAGGAATAATAGTATATCAACTACTCATTATTATTGAACTGAAATGAGCGACATTTAGCCCAGCTCCCTTGCTTCCTCCAAAAATTGCATCAATTTATACATATCTATCTACTTTAGTCCCAGATTCCCGTTTAAATCAAACAAAACTTTTCTCAAATATTTCTTGACGCAGCCGGAAACATCTCTATCTCTTTCGTTAAAGATTCGGCGAGCACGAAATTAAATTTCACCTCAAACCATCTTGAAGTTAGATGATTGACTAAAATTAAATTTAAGAACTTAAACGCATTAAACTTTCCCCTTTTCACTCCATCAACTTGACTCCTGTATAAATTGTTCATCCGGATTTTGTTAGCGGGCAATTTTCAACAACCTTGAAACAAATTGGTGTCATTTTTTTAATATTCTTTAATAAATTTCTGACACTCGTGATTGTGTCAACAAGAAATACACCATTTTTTAATATATTGTATTGTTCCTACTAGCTTTGCACATAAAAAAACTTAATCACACGGTTGAAGGGTCAATAGAAAGCTTGCTCAGAAATGTAAAAATGTAAAACTAACTCAGGTAGATGGTGGAGAGAACTGGAGAAATATTAAGAAAAACACAGCCTAATTCCGAACTGAAAAAGGTTAGGCTTGGACGGAGAACATATACCTTGTACTGATGAGGCGCAAATACACCGATGGCGGTCTAGAAGTTATGTTGTCCCTTCTAATTTCAAAACAGGATGGTTGGTGTTGAATATCTTGCAGATATACCAACCCCGTTTGACTTTGAAGTGTAATTTCAAGAGCCGTCGGTCACTGTAGCCTAGGAATTGAACAGTCACTGTTTTTGAACAATATTATGTACAGTGCTATTCCCCCCCTCGTATCTTTTGAACGGCTACACTTACATCAATAAAATTTGGAGGGTGATAATAAAGTGTTGTAAATTTCTCTACGAATGGTAACAGGTGACGTAATAGTAATAGATGACGTTACAGTGCCTCTCTGGTCAATAATTTTAAATAGGACCTTGTGGCGAGTGATATCTCGTTTGAAAGGTATTGACATTGGCTACATAGCCCTATTAATTTTGTTTGGGTTTAAACTAATTTTGACGGATAAATGAAATAAATACCAAAATTATCGAAATTATTTTTTAATAGTTAATTAAGCTATTATCAACAATGGATTCTTATAGCAAGTGTTCGAAATGTGCGTCTACTTCCTGACAGTCATACATCCTATTAGTAAACTCTTGTCGTACTCGTTCGAATGTGTCAGCTGAAATTGCATTGCATTCTTCAATAATTCTTTCTTTCAAAACGCCAATGCTATCTGGTGCTGTAGTATAAACCTTGGAGTTCAAGTCTTACTGCACTATAATAATGTGCAGGAGCACCATCTTGTTGAAATGTTATTTCCAGATGGCCGAATTCATCTGGATTATCTTCCAGAATTTCAAAAATTAACGGCTCAATTGCATTTTGTAACATCTCCAGATACACTTCACCGCTTAAATTTGAATTTGGGAAAACAGGACCAACTATGTGGTTTCCCAAAATACCTGCCCAAACATTGACTTTTTCTGGAAATTGGGTATGTTGTTCACGAAAGGTGTGAGGATTTGTGTCACTCCAATACCTTACATTTTCTGTATTCACATTTCCATTGAGGCGAAAAGTACTTTCGTCACTAAAACAAATTGTTTTTGTGTAATGTTTTGACTAATTTTATTTGTCATACATTCACAGAATCCGAGTCTTCTGTCAGGGTCGTCATCCGGAAGGTGGTGCACCATTTTCAACTTGTATGGATGAAATTTAATTTTAGCCAACACTCTCTGTACTGTACTTTTACTTACTTCACAGATAGGGCAACTTTAGTTGAAGAGGAAGTAGGGTTTACTACCATTTCAGCAACTATATCAATTTTTTTATCATCACTAAATGTTGGTCGACCAGATCGCTTGGCATCTTGAACACTACCTGTTGCTTCAAACTTGTGAAGAAGCTCCCTAAAATAAGTTCTCGAGATAGGGCGATCTGGGTATCTCTCATTAAATAAACTTTCCGCTCCATGGAGATTCTTTCTAGATTCACCAATTATTAAGATAGCTGCTACTTTGTAGGCTTGAGTACGTACTATTTTGCCTATCTAAACTCTTAAATGTATCGTTAAACAATAATAAAATTAAATATTTAAGCTATTTAGAAAAACTTTGCAAAGCAACAAATACTATTAAATTGAAAACGTCAATTTTTTTGACAACTAACCAGAGGCGGACTGAAAAATCTTCAATATTTAAATGTGAAATAATAATTTTGGTATTTATTTAATTTATCCGTCAAAATTAGTTTAAACACCTAAGAAAATTAATATGGCTATATAGCCAATGTCAATGCCTTTCAAACGGGATATTTAAAATTATTGGCCAGAGCGGCACTGTAACGTCATCTATTACTATTAGGTCACCTGTTAGCATTCGTAAAGAAGTTTACAATACTTTATTTTCACCCTCCAAATTTTATTAATGTAAGTGTAGCCGTTCAAAAGATACGAGGGGGGCGGGGACTTTTGAAAAGCACTGTATATAGTAGAATTATTCCTCGATATCCCATGCTCTAGGAAATGTTATGTATTGGGATTAAATTCTCCTGGATAAATCCTTTATTTTGTTGTAAGGCCACTGTGTATTTTTCTATCTCTATTGATTCAATAGCAAATGTATAACAAAAATATTCAATCATATGCACTTTTCTAATTTTCATTTTGAAATATTATGCATTGTTTGTGAAAATCCAATTAAGCGTTAATACAGTTCGAATAAAATATTCTTGTCATTAAATCCAATAAGGTTATTTATATGTTACATGTAGTTAAATTTAAAATAGCAAATAAATATATCGAAAAATCGTTCAAATATTTATCATTTGTATGAATATTATAACCTGTATGTGCATTGTTGCAGACGAATTCTTGTTTTAGTCAAACAAATTCTCTTATTCAATATACGATTTATAATTCATGTTTTATTTTATAACTGAAAATGAATTAAATCTTGTTTTTCGGTGGTGAAAAATCATCCGTGTCGTTAAAATAGAGTCGAATCTTTTCCGCGTATAATAGACGTGGTGAAATTGGATAGAAAATCACATAAATAATAAAGATGAGGTGAATTAGAGGAAAATTACCTACCTAAACTCTAAATTAATCGGGACACCTGCTTCTTACTTGTCCTAAATTAGTTTTGTTATAATAAATCCAAGATAATTAGCTTCCTAACCGTGCATAAAGCACAAGTTTACAATTTCTAGGCATTAAAGGTTGTCTAATGTTACTACACTTTATCTAAATGTTCATTTATACCATATTTCTTCAACATAATCCATGTTTCTACTTCCCTACTTCACTTGTTCCCATTTAAATGAACTGAAAAATGTTTTAGGCAAACCACAACACAATACCATTTTTATTCAAATAAGTTAGAGAAAAACTAGCACGCAACTATGGATGTAAATCACTTTGGGTGCTCCCAAAACTTTCTCTGGATCATTCTAGGTGATATTTGGACTTTTTAGTTACTTTTAATTTTTTTTTTCTTAATCTAAATGTTGCTGTAACCGTAATGGTTTTGTTAAGACAATTATAAAGTCATAATTCATGGGATTTGTCAACGGAGTCATGAGAAAATTCTTCAGTAATGTGTTTGGATTTGAGCTTATCTATATTCCGAAAAATCAGGACCTTACTAGGTGGATTATAGTTTTTAGAAAAGAATGTTTTCGAAGGAAAGTGAGAAGGAGCATCTTGTGTTTCTCATATCACTATACACCCCTGCTCCTGTCCCTTTCCCAGTCTGTGTACCAGGTCTCTCCTCGGGGAAACTTCAGTTACGTTACGTTACGTACGCAATCTTATAATAGCTTAGAACAAACTTTTACGAAATCGGGTACTCTCAGTGCAGCTTTACTGTCTATGAAGAAGTTCTTTTCTACAATTTCGACACCGATTTCTGTCTTGGAGATATCCTTACACCAGGCTGTCTCATCCTATATGTGCACCCATCCCTTTCTTCTAGTCTTCTTTACCTGGTGTAGTTATTTGGAAGTTATTATTCAAACTATATCATGCAGCAGTTGATACGCTTTTTATAGTGTGGCATTGTACGTTTTGCTTGTTATATGTTGTTTGAGTTGGGTCAATTTTGGGTTCAGCTCACAGTTTTTTTCAAATATGTTCCTTGAAAGCCTTTGATCAAAATGTATTCCCAGTACTCAGGTGCTCCTTTGGAAATTTGAGTTACTAATCCTCCCCAAACTATTGCTTTCAGAACTGGTGAATTTTTTAAAGAATTGTCATCGTTGTCATTGTTTTCATTGTCAATAAAAGTTACTGGATCCAATACTGTATAAAAGCAGAGCCTTGCAGATTGAATCCGATGTTTGTAGATCGGCTGAACAAGTTTTGATAAGCAACTAATGAGACTGCATACAGGAAAACGACGATTTCCTTCTTCGGTCGTAACTGTTCCTGCCGGTCGCGTGTATGCCACGTGTTTGCGATTTTCAACTATCGATAAAATCACCGATAGGGGGCGGTGGTTATTGTTGACGAACGCTCTTGCCACTGCACGTTCTTTTAATGTGTTGTTTATCACAAGGACTGTTTTATAAAGGCGAAAGGAAAGAAAGATTGTTATTCTAAGAGGTTTTTTTTAAACAGTAATGTCAATATTTCAGATTGATTTATGGTTAATTGATGCAGGAATAAAACTCATCCTATAGGAAGTTGTGTTTTTTTCAGCAGGACCATTTTCCGGTACGGAGAGGAAGAGATGGAAAATGAAAATGTAGAAATTGATAAAGCATGTTAAAAATTACGTTAATGGAACGGTAACGTCAATCGGAAAAGGCGCTTTCCCGTGGGATGCATTAGTCACGTTAAAGCGGTTTATACAGTTTATCTCCGATATGAAAACTGGCATTTTAATGTAATTTTAACGAGAACGAAAGTGCATTTTATTACAACAAAAAAAGTTATTCGGCCACGAGATTGTACTGATAAATGAATAATTCCTGAAAAATTGTGAGATGCTTTTAGAGGATCTGTTTTTGTTTGGAAAAGTTTCAAAAACCAACCGGAAAAAAATTGTTGAAAATAAAAGGAGAATTTTATACACTCTTTTTTTTTTTTTTTTTTTTTTTTTTTATCGCATTTTTTTTTTATCGCATCAACCCATCAAAAAATTAAATATTTCATTTAGGGGATAGGTAAGGTTAGGTGTGTGGTGGATGGGTCTATAAAGCCCTCTACTGCGACTTGCAAGAATCCATTGTGGCTCGCACGTAATCAGATTTCACCAAACAAATTCAGCTTCTTAACAAAGCCGATTATTTCATTTGGTGAATGATATTGTAATGAATGTATCGTAGATGGATACTTTGGTAGATTATAGGTGTGGAAGGGCCTCTGAATAGGTGGTGCTGCTGGTCACTCGAAGGGTCATCTTACAGGATTAAAACAACTACCTGTAGCACTGGGATACGTTCTATTTATTACTTAAACTTACTACTATACATTATACTACTTATGACTTATGAATAATTGTGATATTCATATTCTAACATTCCCATTAACATTAACCCTAATATTAATAGTAATTCTTAAAACACTATCGTTTGCATATTTATACGACAAGTCAAGTTCATCATAAGTAAATATAAATGATACTATTCATGTTTATTTCACGCTCTGAACTTGACTTCGTACGTGCGACCTTCCTACTTCTATTTATATAATGATTCTTATGATTTATTGAAATTAGCTTCAAGGGAATTTATGTCTTTTATTTAAATATTATTGTTACTTATTATATTGACCAAAAGGCATCACACCTTCCCCTTTTACAAAAAGAATAAATTCTGTTGAACTTCCTTTCCCCCTAATGAAATGAATTTACAAATCTCCTAAAAATAGTTGATAAATGATTATTAAATAATGTCATTAACCTACGGTTACATATATTTATAAATTAATGGAGGTCCGAGGGTGAGAAAGAGACCCTCATCAGATACCTGATGCGAACCGCGGCTATGCTATGCTATGCTATGCTGTCTCATCATCTTCCAGACAAAAACGGCAAGTCGGATCTTCCGACAGTCCAAGAATTAACATATGATGATTCAGAGTACAGTGGCCTGTTCTGTAATCAGTAGGATTTTGAAGGGTGGGTGACCCCACAGCACTTAGGCCACAATTGGCCCATTGTGCATCCTTCTGAGGTTCAGACTTCTTTCCAGCTCGTCATCCAGCCTACTTGTTTGAAGTAGACGATAACGTCGACGAAAGTAAGCTCCCTCATGCATGGCCTGTACTCGCCGAATACAGAAAACCTAAATTCAGAGAGTGTCGGACATTCACAAAGAATGTGTTCGACAGTCTCATCTTCCTGTTCACAACCTCTAGAAAGTGAAATGTTAGACAGACCCAGTCTGTAGAGGTGTGTTCGTAAGTGGCAGTGACCGGTCAGAATACCCGTGGCTGTCCGAAGGTTCTGTCTGTTCATAGTCACGTATTTTTTGGCTACTTTCCTGTCCAGATTCTGCAGCAGTTTCTTGGCAAGCCTGCAACCTTCTGCATCGTCCCATCTACCCTTAAACTTATCAAGGGAGTGTTCTTTTATTAGGTCAATCATAGCCGACGCCGACAGAACAACGAAAGTGCCAGGTCCCAAGAGTTTTTGGGAGGCTTCTTTCCTGGCTAGTGAGTCGGCAATGTGGTTACCTTTCGATTTACTGTGCCCCTTGATCCAGCCTAGAGTTTCTTCGTTGTTGCTACAGGCTTCGATCAGGGACAGGTGACATTCCAGTACTAGGCCTGATGTGATACGTGGTCTGTTCAGGGGTAGGAGTGCTTGTCTACTATCCGTAAGGATGTAAATTTCATTACCTGTAGTGTTTCTTTTGGTAATCTCTTGTGCGGCGATATAGATAGCAGTGAGCTCTATTTGAGCAGCGCTGACATTACAGCCCATCGCCCATTCAAAGTTTAGATTCAGAGATCTGGAGTTAGAGCCATCCGTGAAGATGCGGATTGCGCCTTCTTCTTATGTGTCTTGTGTGTTATATTAATTGATTACCTTGTGGCCTGTTATAAGGCCTGTTAGACAACGTAGGTCAGGCCTGCTCTACCTAGTCTAACATTTGTTTGGAGATATGTATAAAAGCCTTTGAATGAACCAATCCTGGTAAATTATGCCAGAAGTCTAAAGCTCTTCTTGCTGTCCAGATATTTAGTGTTTGTTTGGCAAAACTTATTGCGATGCCATTTGTTATTTAAGGAACGTCTACTTTTCAATAAAAGTTCCTTCGACAATGAGGACACAAACAAACAACAAAAACCATAGAAAGCAAAAATAATGAAAAAAGTGTTCAAGCTCATGGAAAAAGAAAAAGAGTAGTATTATTTTCATACCTTAAATTAAAGAATTTTTAATTCATTTAAGTAGCTATCATTATTCATGGATAAGCGTGGGTAAAATGTAGATTGCATGTCTGTAAGTAAACCACTTAGGTAAATGATACTGTCCTGCGTCTTATTTGGACGTTATCGAGGAAAAGAGAAAGGGAACAGATTCATTAGTTGATTACCTGGATAAACATCCCTTTAATTTCAATTTTTTTTCCAATTTTATGCAATACAGAGACACGAAGCTAGACGATTGACTATATTAAATTTGTCTACATGCAAAAATATCAAACATACCTATACATTTCTTCACTTAACTAGTCTGGAAGAAATTTCTAATGATTAGTACATCTTTTTCATTATCATATTGGAACATCTTCATTATCTCGAAATTGTAATGAATTGTTTTGCATTTTATGTGTTTTAATTTATTCCTAAAATTTATCAATGATCCCCCGGGATAATAAGCGAGAAATGGAAAAGGAAAGGGTGGAGATATTTATGCATATTTTTGATGGGTTGCTTTTAGTATTGTGTCGTTTTATTTTAAGATAAAAGATAATTGTCCAAATTAAAATTTTAGAACTGGAGTTAGTTGATAGTACACTGGTTCTAAAGATAATTGTTTTTGATATTTATTAAAATGTTTTCTGATTATTTCTGGATGAGTTTATCAATCTATTGCTGGCCAAATTTTACTTGACATCGCTTAAATGATTTAAATTAGTCAAAACAACGTTATGTGATACTATGATTATCTTAAGTAACAAATGACATTATTTTCAAAATATACGAAATTTCCCTAGGAGTATTTTTGAAAATAATGACATTTGTTATTTAAGATAATCACGATAGTAAGTAAACTATGGAATTAAGAAAAAAATATGAGTGGTTAGGTTAATTTTGCACAGGAATTCATGTATTACGGTAAGTTTTGTGTGTGTGACATGTTTGAACAAGTTTTATAGCGAACAATATATTAATATCGCATTTACATGTCCACTACTATAAGGAAAGTAATTCCCTCGGGAATATTTTAACAAGTCTTTTGGGTTTTTGGTAGAATCTCTCAGGAGAAGGGTGACTTCTCTTAGGTACGTCTCTTGGGCTCACAACGTATCATGCTCAGAGGAATTAAAATAATATTTTCAAACTTCAGCACTGGAATTTATTCATATAATGTTAGGAAAGTTACGACTCCTATACTTCAATAGAAGTAATAAAATTTATGATAATTCGAAAATTGTTATTACTTTCTTCAACAACTAACTCACTAGTGAAAAATTTTCTTAAGGAAATTGTTATTTTAAAAAAATATTATCAACTAATAAGCACTGTAAGCTGATTAATATTTGGTGAATTCGGCCGTCAGAATGAGGTTTTAAATTATTTGCTACAAACGAATGCATAATGCATTTTTCAGAGAGAGGAGATATGATTAGACCGGCCGTCATTTTTAATGGAAATATGAGATAAGATCGGCTTATAAAATAGAATGATGTTACTGCAGGAGATCCCCTTTCGAACAGTGACTTACTGCTCATCCTGCCAGTCATCAATGAACATAGAATAACCCTCAAGCCTCTATAATTACCAGGACTTTTCGTCCCATCTCCTGCGGTAATCCGGCTATTTTGGTCTTCGACAATAAAAACAGTGGCGTGCACACAAAATTAAACAAAGCTTTTATTATTTTGTATAATTTTGAATTTACTTTTTGGAAGTTACGTTTGATATGATGCCTACCTGATGTTTAATATTTTTACTAGACCAAATAGTGTGAGTTAATAAAAAAAAAGGAATGATGGTGTTACAAATATATCCTTGTATTGAACGTCTATTTATATCAAAAGTCCTTGATACAGTGCCTTGCACCATAACCTTGTTCGTAGTTTTTTGTTACTACCATACCGAATACCATTCCCAGACTTGGAAAGAATGTCATTCAATGGTACATAGACGGCTCAAAAGCAATAGAAGGAACTGGGATAGGAGTGTTCGGGCCAGGAACCAAACACTCTGAAAGCTTGGGAAAAAACCCAAACATCTTTCAAGCGGAAATCCACGCCATAAAAAAGTGCGCCCAGTTCAATATTGATAAAGGATACAGAAGACAAAGGATTATTATCATAATGTCGGATAGTCAAGCAGCCATTAAAGCACTGAGCTCTTGTGTAATCAGTTCCAAAATGGTGTGGGAATGCCTAGACAAACTCAATGGACTAGGCGAGAGCCTAGGATTCAAGGACAAACTGGAATAGAAGGAAATGAAATAGCAGATGAAGAGAGGGACTGAAATACCTTTCTATGGACCTGAACCCTTTTGCGGAATCAGCCCCAATGTAATATTGGAAGAATTAGGTAAAGCCAAGAAAAAGAGAAAATCATACAATCAAAGACTCTTCTGGGTGACTACAACCTGTTGAGATCAAATCAATGCATAAGTCAAAGTGAAACTGCGCTAAGAGTTTCAACAGGGATCCTAACGGGACATTGTTGCCTGAATGGGCACCTGAAAGAGCTCAAAATAGTGGAGGAAGAAGAATGCAGATTCTGTGGCATGGAAGAAAAAACCTCCATCCACATACTTCCCAACTGCACAGCACTTCAGAATCCTAGAGCACAGCACCTGGGAGATTACTGGATATAGGAGGAACATTTACCTAAGTTGAAGCCTTCAGACATCCAAAAATTACTCCGGGAAATAGGACTAAAGGAGCTACTAGTTTCTGAGACACAATATATGCAATAGTACCTAGATTTTTTTAATTAGGCACTTTATGGTAAATATATTCTACTACAGTTTCGCTGGAATATGTGTTTAATTTGTTTTATATAGTTACAAAAACATAAATAAACAACAAAAACCTGGTAGTTGTAACCACCACTGTACCAGCAAGTAGCTGCAACTAGGAAGGACGAGTAAGGGACCACGTATATCTATCTACACGAAGGATTTCGAGTCCCCAACACCAGGATTAAGGTGCTTATGTTTAGAGCAGTTGATAGATTTTTGTTTAATTGAATATGTAACGCGAAGGACCCTCGCCGAGGCTTTGTTCAAGGGGCTCAAATAAGATTAGTGGACATTGAGCAACATGTGTTCGGATATATAAAAATGTTAGTTAGGCACATGGGGCCAATGCGTAGATGTATAATATGTTAGAAAGGACTTATGTAACAGATATTACCTTTAGAATATCATTTTTGGTTGTTTAACGTTTGAGAAAGGAATATAATAGTTATTTATAATTCTACTTTTAGCTCGCAATACTTATAACATTTTTTCTACAATCACTTGAATATATGTATATTATAACTAATAAAATTGATAAATTCATACTTCTTATTTCAAGTACTTGTCAAATACTCACGCATAATTATTATTGTCAATAATGTCAATGTACTACTTATTATACAATTATACATCTAGCAGGGCCATCCGGCCAGTATATGCAAAATATTCAGAACGTGGTACAACAATTAGGCACAAAAACAAAACAAAAATTAATACGGTAACATCGCAATCACACAATTTAAAACATTAAGAACTTAACAAAACAGCGATTTATTAGATTGTAAAAGATTTTCAGAAGACAAAAACACTCCCTAGCCAGGTTCCTCTATGATGTCACTGTCAATACAATTATGTTTGTAGTATCGGTTGGTATGTGCAACGAGCGTTTTTTTACGCTCCGCGAGCGTAAAGTAACTCTCCTCAAGAAACGTCAACTTTTCGTTGTAAATGGCAAGCGAAAAAGCCTACTTACCAATGTGATTTTGGAAAAAAATTATTTTTAACAACAATTTTTATACATAAAATTGATAAAAACATGCTGTATACATAAAATAAGCCATCACAGTAAATTAGTTTTGAAATTAATTCGAATTATTTAATTAAGTGGTACCAATTTGGCTGGGCATGGCCAAAAGCGAATAATTTATTTTTCAAACCAATCAACACCAATCTACCGAATGGTTTCATCAAGCAAAATTAATGAGTTCATATTTGATTAAAGTTTGGAAACATGTAATATTGATGGTTATTTTTTTTACAGGCAATCATTTATGAAGGACAGGACAAAAATCCTGAAATGTGTAGGGTGTTGCTGACACACGAAATTATGTGCAGGTAAGTTTTTTCTGAACCAATTGTTGTATCCTTTGTGTATGTGTAAAAAATTTGTCAAGATATAAGAAAATTCTTCTCTCTTTGTAAGTTAAAAAGATGAAGTTGCATAGATGAAATGGTGTGTACAAGGAGTGAGATACTAGACTGAGAACGATGTTTGTTATGGGTAAGACAAGGAAATAGGGAAAAGACAGACTCCCTAGGGAGATCGAGCCCGACCCATCTCCGTCCATTCGACAACCCCTAGCGTTATACAAGACCATCGGGGGAAGGATATTTAGGAAATTTCGTGACTACATCATCGAGTGGGCCACGTAAACTTTTCTTTGATGTGAAAAAACGAATTTTTTATATTCACTATTAAAGGATTTTTATCAGAACAAATATTATACAAGAGAATTCCTAATTTTGAGATTTTGTAATGAAAAACAACGAAGATGTGACAAAAGCTTGAACCTCTTTTTTTTTTTTTAGTTGCAGTGTATAATTAGAACAGAAATTTCATTGCAAATCCTCAAGATACGCATTGTTTTGAAAATTTATTGTTTTTATTTGTTGCAGTCGATGTTGTGACAAAAAAAGTTGTGGAAACCGGAACGAAACACCCTCAGATCCTGTGATAATAGACCGGTAAGTCCTTTTATTCACAACCATATAAGTCATACTGTCATTACTACCGTCATTGAAGGTTGGAAAGTGTCATATTACACACCTTTACTTCCCGCCCTGACACTCCCGCCCTCTAAAATAATGTGATCGTTACCTAATATTATCTATTTTAGAAGAATATTTTTCATATTTAAAATATAACACATTGATTAATATTTTAATATCTATTTATGGAGTGGTACAATCCATCAATTCTTCATCGGAGGACGTTTTTCTTAATTTATTATTCGCGAACTTAATATTCATCATAGTTTATCTGACATTTATTTATATTGGTGACAGTAGTTGTCAAATGTAATATTTTAGGTATCTTAGAACAAAACAAAGATTTATTAATTTTGATCGGGATATGATGGTTGTAAATAAAATAGAGATAATAGCTCGACAGTAATGAATCTCTTCCCACCTCGGTGTGTAACATACTATTTTTTATTTCTATCTAATTTCCCAAAATTAACTAACCATAAAAACTTGTATATATATATGATATTTATTTATTTTTAATACCAAACTTATTCTCCGTGTATATTTCGCGTGTGTTCGGTACAGTTCGTATACAACAAAAACATCGACTTCAATCGAAGGTCCATCACCAGTTTTCCATTGCAGACCTTGTATCGTTGATAGCGGGGAAATCGTAAGAAAATGGCGTCTCGAGGGAATCGGCGCAGTCGGCAAACGTAAAGGGAGAGAAAACATTCCTGCGGTGGGGTATCTCTATCGCAAATAGTAATAGAAATTTCTGATGATGATCATATATAGGGTCTACGGAAGTTCGAAACTACACTACAAAAATATTTAACTGAAAGATAGATTTTCCGCATAAATATATCATTTTCCTGCTTTTGATGACTTCCTGTGTACTCTTACTATCCACCAGGTTAGGTAAGGTTTGTGGTGAGTGAGTATATTACTCACTAAAGCTCATTGTGGCCCTCACCCATTCACAGTTAGCTTGACAAGCTCAACGTCTAAGTATCCTCCATACTGAGACAGCACGTCGAATCTTCCAACATCCCAAGTCGAACAACAAAGGCGTGCCATAGTCTAACAGACGTTCTTTGAATGTCATATGCCACCTCAATTGCATCGAATAGCTTCCATTAAAATCCCTAGGATTAATACAACACGAAGTAAAGAATATTTCCCAATACAGACTTTCTTCCAGCCTCAGCATCTTCCCTGCTTCTCTTCTTGCTTTATACAAAGCTCTTCAGCTCGTAAACTCACAGACATTTTCAAACAGCTTCGTTCTTAGCGACTCCCTCAGTGCTTTAAACAGTTTGCAGCAAATATACCAACAAAATCCCACTGGAAAACTTATGAAGACTGGATTACTGGAAGCTGAGTTGAATTTTAGAGCTGTTAAGTTTATGTGGATACCATCGCATATTGAAATCGAAGGCAACGACAAAGCAGATGCTTATGTATAGGACCTTTGGATGAACCAATCGTAGTAAAGTATTTTAGAGTCTTAAAACTCTTCCGGCAGTTTAGGAATTTGGCTGAGTCTTCCTTTTGGTGCTATTTACCACCCAATTAGTAATTTTAATTCTATAAGGTTTGTATAGACTGCTAAAATTCTTATGACGGTCTACAAAACTAAATGATCCTTATACAACTAAAAAGGGCCCATTTTTATACAACTGTTTGGTTGTATAAAAGTTCTATTAAAAGTTTATACAACTCTTATATGACTGTTTAATACACATATATACAACTCTTAATCGACTGTTTTGTAATCATTTATACAGCTACTATAAAATGATTTAATAGTGTGTCATGTAGTCACATGTATAAAAGGGATTGAAGCGGCACCATGAAGGTCTCATAAAATGGTTGTATAATGCAATATATTTATTTATAATGCTGCTATTTCGAGCACAATGGAAAAATTTTGTCATCTATCAGCTTATAAGAGCATTTCATTTTTTAGTGGAGAATATCAGAACCAAATTATATTTCAATTTGAACGTGCATCCTACATTTCATTTGTAGAAATGGAGATTTATCAAAACGACTTGGTCCGCTTGGGCAGACATCGATCGTAAAAATAATAATTTTATTTGGATGATTTATTAGTACAAATTTTAATGCGCCGCAAATTTTACTTATAGATTATAGGTATATATTTGGCAAGAAAATGAAGCGCTTCAATTCTGGTTGAGTTTCAAGTAGATACTTAAAAAAATAATAAAATAGAATATCCTAAAATACTTTTTTATTATTATTTCAATAGTTTATCACTTCATATGGATATTTTTTCACAATATAATTCTCTATATAATTATAAAATCACATTTTATGGCACTATACAACTTAAAAGGGTTTTATAATGCAACGCAATTGAATGCTATACAATATTTATTATTCAACATTACACAGCTTCAATAAGACAAGCTTAAGTAATCATTTTATAATGTTGTAGCTGTTAGTTATATCATATATTATAGAACTCTTATACAATAGGTATAAAAGTCTTATAAAATAATATTTTTGATATTGTATAAACTTGCTTATAAGGTATTATATCATTTTAAAAGAAATGATCGTATAATGCGTTATAACATATATTGTAAAAGTCACTATATTATTATAATCATTTTTAATACATCAATTTTCTTCAAAAAAATAAAATTATCGCAACAAAACGCTTAATAAAAACAAAAAGTCCTTAAAACAACGCTATTCGACTGTTATACAACAATTCAGTCCTCTTAGAATTCCATTTTGCTAAGAAATTAATTGAAGCTTTATTCCACTGTTAACCTGGAGGATTTTCTATGTAAGTTTCAAGTAATATCCTTAGATGATTGCAAAAATTGTTAGTGCAGATGTTTCTTCTGTTCAGTTAATTTGTGCATCAAAATGCTAAACCTCTTTTTCGCGTTTAATGTTATCATTGTTAGATATATCAAATAGTTGAGAAATTCTTCCAGTACGATAAAAAATTAATGAGATGAGTATCTCGTAGTGGAACAACGGTAATTTGTTGGGCAATTTTAAGAGTATACTGCAACAAAATAGAGACATGGCATGTGAACATGCGATGTCACGTTCAAAAACTTTTATCCATTCATTACTGAGACTAGTATAAGTGTTTTTCTGGTCGTTTTACTAGGCATTGAATCAAATAGACTTATTGGAAACTGCATTCTTGTCGAATGTGTTGTAAATGATACCCTATAAACATTATACCGAAAGTAGTTTCAAAAGAGAATAATTGATTCTATTGAAAGGAAACATAATCTATGATACGCTGTTTTTCCTAAACTTGAACCCAACCAGAGATCTGAATATGATTATGGAGACTACGGTAGATAAATCAAAAATGTTTCGACAGATTTGTTGAAGGTTCGTACTTAACAACGAGAAGTTGATAAAATGATTGTGTTATAATTTATTTCTCCATAAATTTGTTATTCGATATTAAATGTAGATGATAACTGTCTCAATTTAACGAAGGAAATTTTGTAACCAGGAAAAGGGCAAGTAAGCGAAAGTGCTAGAAATTTTCCGCGCGCTCTCATTCACTCATTCGGTTTTCACCCAAACAGCTCTCGCTGAGCACAGGCGTATCCGGAGGGGAAATTCAGTCAATAGAACAAAATGGCTGTTTCCAAAATGCTTTTAAACGAAGAAATAAGATTTGATGTGTGGGAATGACATCATAGATATTTTAATAGAAGAATTCTCCAATTATTTTCAAATGGTCATATTCACATATCCAAACAAGACGATTTCTGAAGAACAAACACAAAAAGCACTAATGGTTTGGTCAGAAACAGGAATTGGATCCAAATACCATTACCTGACTTGGAAAGAATGCCATTCAATGGTACACAGACGGCTCAAAAGCAATAGAAGGAACTGGGATAGGAGTGTCTGGGCCAGGAAAGCTTGGGAAAAACCCCAAGTATCTTTCAAGCGGAAATCTACGCCATGAGAAAGTGCGCCCAAATATAGATGAAGGATATAGAAGACAAAGGATTATCATAATGTCCGATAGTCAAGCAGCCATTAAAGCACTGAGCTCTTGTGTAATCAGTTCCAAAATGGTGTGGGAATGCCTAGACAAACTCAATGAACTAGGCGAGATCAATATAGTCACCTTACTATGGATTCCAGGACACACTGGAATAGAAGGATATGAAATAGTAGATGAACTAGCAAAGAGGAGGACTGAAATACCTTTCTGGGGGCCTGAACCCTTTTGCGGAATCAGCCCCAATGTGATATTGGAACAATTAGGTAAAGCCGAGAAAAAATCTGACCATTGGAAAGATCTGGTAGGGCTTATACAATCAAAGACTCTTCTGGTTGACTACAACCTGTTGAGATCAAATTAATGCATAAGTCAAAGTAAAACTGCGCTAAGAGTTTTAACAGGGATCCTAACGGGACATTGTCGCCTGTATGGGCACCTGAAAAAGCTCAAAATAGTGGAGGAAGGAGAATGCATATTTTGTGGAATGGAAGAAGAAACCTCCATCCACATACTTTCCAACTGCACAGCACTTCAGAATCCTAGAGCACAGCATCTGGTAGATTACTGGATAGAAGAGGAACATTTACGTAAGCTTGAGCCTGCAGACATCCTTAAATTCCTCCGGGAAATAGAAATAAAGGCACTACTAGTTTCTGAGACTCTTCTCAGAAACTAAGTAGAAGTAAGAGGGCACAATAGATATCCATTTCTAATCACCGTGAATGGAAAAAATAAGTTTCCTGAAGAACAAACACGAAAAGTGTAAAGAAACCTAGCAAGGAGAAAATTGGGGTTGTTAGCTAGATGTATATAGCCATGAAAGTGGTTCTAAACTTTACGCCACAACGTATAGTGGTGAAGAAAAAGCAAGATACACACCAAGTAGAGAGGTGACTAAAGAAAATTTTATGAAAAATGAAAAGGTATAACTTTTCAAAGAACTTGAACGCAGAAAAAAGGAGCAAGAATGAATGGGATCCCAACACTATTATCAAAGCAATAGGAGGAGCTGGAATGGGAGTGTGCGGTCCAAGAACCAAAAACTCTCCAAGATTGATATCCTGAAATTCTTCCAGGAAATGGCACAACAGGAACTGCTAGTTTACGAAACTAGATTATATTTTTAGATAAGGAGAAAATTATCATGTTTAAAGAATTTTGTTTCATTTACTAAAAATTCTGGAAAAAAAAGATCGACACGCTCTTGTTAGTGAAAAGAAAATGTAAAGTACGCCTGTAACAGAGAAAAATGGTCGGAAGATAGAAAGGCAGCGGTGGTAGTCCTGGTCTTGTGCGTGATAGAGAAAAGCGCGATAAGGTCGAAGAATGAGTGTCTTTTGTTTGTAAAACAAGGGCTTGTTATTTACTGGTTTTACGTTTTCTCTCCCTACTGCTTCTTGCTGCTTTTACTAACCTTTTTAAGAGATTATGCCCTGTTAAGATTTGTAATTCCGGACTGCCGGAATTGGTGCCTTTTAATGAATAACAGCAAAACGGGAGGGTTTTTGATAGCGATGAAAACTTTATTCGCTCCATAATGAATTCATTGAAATTAAAGTTACTTTTAGTTTCTTTTCTTTTTTATGTGAGATAAACGACGGTAGGTACAATAATGTAAATGTTAAACTAATTTCTAGATGATCAAAACGAAGATAAAAATAAACTACTTTTTGATACATACTGTTTTAAGTAGCCATTAAAAAGGTTCTTAAAAGTATTGAAAGAGTGTAGCCAGGTTTTAGTATCGGGTGGTGGATGATTTGGGGGGTTGGTGGTGGTTTCAAGAAAATAAAATGACCGAAAGTACATAAAATAACCCTTATATAAAAGAAATTTTAAAGATATGAAAGATACATGAAGAAAAAAACTTCTTGAAGGTATTGGGAGTTCTTTTTCTAGCAGTGGGACATTATAAACTATGTGAATGTTCAGTCGTTCAGTCGTTCAGCCGTTCAGTCTGTTTTGTGTTTCGCATGTAGTTTTTTCAAGTTTACTAAGCTTGAAAAGGTTCTTTCTGGGGTAGCATTGGAAACAGGTATGGTAGCCAATATTTGCAACAATATTTTGGTTACAGTTATCGATATCTAATAGTCAAACTAGCTCACTTAATTAATGCAAAATTTAGACTAAAACATGTGCCTATCTGTTGGAAAATAGCAGATGTCATCATGATTCCTAAACCTGGGAAACCCATGAATGAGGTTTCGTCACACAGACCAATATCACTGTTACCAGTCATATCAAAACTTTTTGAGAAAATATTCTTAAAAAGACTTAAACCCATTATTGAAGGAAAATACAAAATCCCCACTCATCAATTTGGCTTTAAAGAAGGGCACGCCACAATAGACCAAGTCCACAGACTTACGGATCAATGAGAAAAGGCACTAGAAGAATAGAAGGTATGTTCAGCGGCATTCTTGGACGTAGCACAGGCGTTCGATCAAATCTGGCATCAAGGACTCCAACATAAACTTAAAAAACTTCTCCCCAAACAATACAGCTCGTATTAGATGCGAAGATCAATACTCACAACTACAACCAATAAAAGCTGGTGTACCACAAGGCAGTGTACTGGGCCCATTGCTGTACCTCCTATACACTTTTGAAATACCAGTAACAGAAGAAACTACAGTAGCCACGTTTGCAGATGATACATGTGTACTGGCAACTGGCAAAACTGAACAAGAAGCCAATGAAATACTTCAAGAAGCCCTAAATCAAGTCAATGCATGGACAAAAAGCTGGCGCATTAGACTTAATGAAAATAAATCAGTGTAAATTTTACAAATAAACACACTGGTCAAATGCCAATATTTATAAACAATAAAAGTATCCCTTATACAAATACGGCCAAGTAGCTAGGCATGAACTTAGATGCGAAGTTACGATGGAAAGAGCATATAAAGAAGAAAAGAGAAGAGCTGAATCTCAAATATAGACAATTCTATTGGTTGTTAGGGAGAAAATCTGAACTGTCAACTCGAAATAAATTGGTGATATACAAACAAGTTTTAAAACCTGTATGGGCATACGGCATACAACTTTGGGGGTGTGCTTGTGCAAGCAATTATGAAATCATACAAAGATTCCAGAACAAGGTACTAAGAGGCATTGTCAACGCTCCTTGGTATGTAAGAAATAGCGACCTCCATAGAGACCTAGGTGTGGATATGGTAGCAGACGAGATAAGAAAATTTGCAAAAAAGAAAGAAAAACGGCTCCACAACCACGATAACGTCGAAGCAATCCAGCTGCTGGACCAAAGTTTGTTAGTAAGAAGACTCAAAAGGACTAAACCTTTTGAACTAGTGTAGTGGTTTAAAAGCAGAGCACAGTGCGTGTTGTGTAGAGAAACCGAGTGAAAATAAATCTGAGTAGTTACCAGCGGGTCTAACTCTGTATAACTTTTTAGTTTTAAGATTTTAACAGAAAAATATTGCTCGTTAACCTTGTTTCTAGATTAGATGTAATTAAAAAAAACAGTTATCTATATAAGCATTTCAAAGCTAATTTGACGATTTTTTTCAGGCAGCACTGCCGAATGCCAAAGGAAAAAATTTACCCGGAAATTCATTAACAGCAACTTTTTCAATACTTCTGATAATATAACTAAAATTTCGTATCTTTTTTCCAGTTAAAAATTTCCTATTGCTTATAATACTTTATTCAAGTTTCATTTAGAATAAATAACTGATTATTTAAACTCGATATTATTACCAAAGTTAGCTAATGGTTCTGTAGTTGAAATATGATACGTTTCAAATGATATATTCCACGAACAACACGTCTAACGTCATACAAATATAACAGATGCCCAATTACGTTCGTTATATTGAAAATAATTTGTTAGTTTTTCCTCTCGATCTACTTGAAAACCGTATTATTGTAAACAAGCATGAAATGGACCGCATTTTTTACTAGTGAGAAATGAAATGGAATATAACGATGAAATATTTGTAAAGATCGAAGAAAAAATATAATATGCACCTCGGCGAATAACTGTCTAACGTTTGGCAAGTTTATCTGAAGCTACGGGGCACCGGTAAGAGACGAGGAAACATGGCGCATATCTGTCATAAACGTACAAATGGCGTACCTATTTCACCAAGTAAAATTGGAAATACAAATACCAATGCCACTGGATAAATCAATATCAGTCAATTGAGGAAGTGAGGGGGAAGAGCACACGCACGCGTTTGCCAATAAGCAGTCAGCTTTCGAAAAAAAGCACCAATGATGTAATTCGGGGGATGTGGTAATTAGGGTTTTCGTACAACGCTGCCAGAGCTTGAAGACGCCCATAACAAATTTAGGAAAGTGCTCATCTTTCAATATTCATCAATTGAAAAAATAATGTTAATAAAAAAAATACAAGGAGACAAGCACATTAAAGAATTAACGTTCAATCATATTGTTGATATTGTTAATAATAATAAGTCCCTTTTCTAATTATTATCACGACATACTTAGCACTTTAGCTTTTTCATAGTTAAACGTGGCAATATCGAATGTTTTCGACTGTATTCCTTTTACGGCTTCAGATAAACTTTGCCAAAGTACACTTGCTGGTCTTGGATAAGCCTCTACTTTCAATATAACGACGAATATAACAGACAATTTTTTCGGTAGGTCGTTGAAAAAGTATAGTGTACAATTTCTGCGGAAACTGCACAAAAGCTGCACACGATCCGGATATTTGTTTTTGTCGAAATACAAAAGAAAAGGGGTTAAAAGGGGTTTGTCTATGTATCGAGATTATTTTGTTAAAAACTTTTGATCTAATTCAATAAAAAAATTAAATAAGACCAATTTCATTTCCGTATCGAGCGAAATTACTATTCCCGGTAGTGGCAAAACGCGTATATAGAGATTTCGAAATTGAATTTCAAATTTTCTTTTTCACAGCACGTGCCTTGTATTTCTATTGACTTTTGATTCAATTTTGGGCGAGCGTATAACACAAAGAAGGCTAATTTTACTGGAGTTACGTAGGCTACTGTGCGTGCGATGACAAAAGCTAAGCGAACCGGTGGTGTAGCGATCAAACATAATCCCATCGGACCGTTTTTGTTTTATTTTATAGACCAAGCAAACATTTATGTACAGCATATCGCGATAAAAATATTTATAATTCATCTACTTTTGTTTTATTTTTGAAATAAAAAAACAATATGATGTTACTAACATTACTAGAAATACAGGGTTAACACAAAGATGTCCCTCAAGTCGAAAGTTGTTAATAATATTTATGAACGGAATTGTGCTCGGGTTTGTGAGTTTAAATAAAGCGTTTATATACATATAATGTCGAATGATTTCTTCATCTACTTCTCCATCCATCTAACATCGACTAGGGTTAGGTAGAGAGAAGAGCGGAGAGCCTTAGCAAGTTTAACACACAAGGTCTGAGTCTTTTATGGCCATTGCTGCTAATTGAACAATAAAAAAGTAAGACACAAACAATAGAAATTGGATATCTCAGAGGATAAATTAAGAGAGAAAGATTGAGAAATACGGGAATAAGGAAATAAGGAGCGGACCAAGACAAAGTCGTAAGAGAACCACTAGAGGCAATGCTAGAAAGAAGTAACTTTATTAGCACAACATACACATAAGAATAGATGAAATTACTAAGTACACCATACTCTACACTACCAGATGGTAGCAGTGGATAGATTTTGTCCCAAAACTATGTATATAGAAGCTCCACAGGCCGTGGACCTCTAAGCCTTGGTTGACTATCATTTTCCATTTTGTTTCCTGCTTATTCACCTCTAGTTTTCTCGCTACTGAAGCAAGCTATTCTTCACTCAGTCTACCTTTCTTTTTTGGCTACAACTGCTTCCGTTAAACTCATCTTCCTTTGTTATCAGTTCTTCATCATCCATTATGGTATCATTACTGTTGGGATGGCTCTGACATAGTTTCATCAATGTCTCATCAGTTCTTCTAGCACAGTTTTCCTCCACTTTTTTGCCCGATGTAGTTGCATCTCAGTATTTTTCTCTCCCATCTATCAAACCACTCTTGATCTAGTACTAGAGTGCCACCAAGATCCTCGGCAGATAACAATATTATCCTGAGGTGGGTTAAAAGGCACGACAAGAGTAAAGGTAATCGCATTGCCGATTCTTTAGCCAGGGAAGCGGCTGGACTAAAAGTTTAGGACCCAGTGACACCTACGGCCCAACGACTCAAACAGTTGTGGAACTAGCCAAACGTTACACCCATGCTCAATCAATCAAAGGATGCAGGATGCAGTCTTGCCAAGATCACCCTGGGCGACCCTGGGAAGCTGGCGCCGAAGAAATATTTTTTGGCGATGACTAGGAAAAACCTACATTTGACAGTAGGATTTCTGACTGGCCAATGTCAACTAAAGAAACACCTCCATACTATGGGGCTAGTGGACACACCTCTATGCAGGATGTGTGAACAGGAAGATGTCAGGCACGTCTTATGCGAGTGTCTGGAGTTGTCGTCAATAAGAGAGAGTGTGTTCGGTGAGTCTTGGCCTACACCTGCCGATATAAAGGAGATGTCTCCTAGTGACCTGTCCACCTTCCTGGGAAGGACGATGACCTAGGAAGACAACTCCTCGGGAGGAAGTACAATGGATCGCATGTGGCATAAGTGCTGTGAGCCTACACTCACCCTTCCTATTATACAGATACAGATGAAGTTTAAAACAAAACTCTAAGGCCTGAGCCAAATTCACAAGAAATTAATCACCGATTTCCTGGGCTATAATTCTTCGGGAACATTTCGTTTTGTTTTGTTTTATTAGCTACGCATACCCAGTAGGAGTCGCGGTTTTTTTTCTTCTAATGCCTGCTCGTACTCCGCGGCTAATCTGCGGCTGATGACAAAGCGGGCCGTGTATTCTACAATTCGGCTTACTGCGATTAGCCCTACCGCTGGCCCTCTACTTGACTGACGTAATCCTCAAAAGGGATTGACAGAAGTCACTGGGTCGGAAAGTGTTTTTTCAACAGCCCTAAATAGCGACGCTGTTTATAGTGGCGACCCCCCGCGTGCGTGGACTAGAACAGGGGTACGAGCATACGGAATGTTGTTTGGTAAGATAATTAATTAATGAAAAAAAAATACCTGAATAGAGGCATTCTAGTCATTAGCTGAAAGGTAAATTTTGGGGTAGTGTATACGTGGAGAGATCGTAAATCAAAATTGGACAAATGTCATTCAATTCGCAGGGACATGTCAACTTAGGAATTTAAGGCCGATTAATTGTTAATAATTTTTGCAATTTTTGTTTGCGGAACTTCATTTTTTTCAAAAATCATCTAGATGCCATCCCGAATCGAATGGACACCTCGATCATAATTTTTGGAGACTGCTGAAAAAAGTTTGCCAAAAAGGCACTTGTTGACTAGATTAAATGTAGTTATAATATAATGAAAATGTAATGATTATAAACGTTGCATGAATCCGCCTTCAATAGACCATTCCAGAATAATGTCGCTGACATGTCGGCCATATTGTTCTGGAGGGCCATATTCTTCAAGTTAAGATTGGAGTGCGAAAACAAAGAGATAATGCATGTATGTCAAAGCTGTTTGTCTTGGACGGCCATTTTAGGTCACATTATCCGAATTTCCTAATTAGATTTAGCATAATATATTGGCATTTTATATTGAATTAAATCGTCGATCGGCAAACAAAAAAATTGTATCTGTATATTAATGAAATTAAAAGGTACACGCATTCTGACAAATATCAATAAATTCGAATCAGTTTTTAGTGAAAGCCCGTTGATGTGTATGAGTTATTTAGGTGATGATTGTGTACGGCAAATAAATGTCACATAGGGCAAGCCGATTCGGCATTCCATCGGTGAATTATGAGCGACATCGTCAGGTACGGATTTGCATGAATATCCACCACCTACTCATCTGCGAAAATGTTATTAACAATAATGTTTTTTCCTAAATATTAGTGTGAAACTTTTTGTCAATCTATACACAAATATCGCTCACTGTCAACATTGTTAGATTAGGATTTTATTATTAAAGTAAGTATATCTAGACTCCGTTTCACAAAAGAAGTTGCCACGTGAAGTTTGCTAACTGTCTTGCGCAGAAACCAAAATCTATGTCGCCTCGTATAACGACAGTTTCTTGCCATTGGCGTTACCCACGAAATGTAAAATGTTACGCAACTGATTTGATGTGGAATGTCACTTTTACAATATGTCGCAGGTTTTAACAACAGATTTGCGCATACGACCGCAACTTCAAGTGGGTTCTTCTTACGTGAAACGGAGTCTACTTTGTCTACTGGAAATATTTGACGTTGTTTGTTTCTTGATTAGGTAAATTTCAAGAGAGTGATCTTAAGATCGATGTGACATTTTGAATTGGATTGAAAGCTTTCTATCTCATCGTTATCATTGTGTCAGAATAAACAATTATATTTCAAACACAATTCCTGTTGCCTCTGGTGTACCACAGGGCTCCATTGTGGTCCATTATTATTCAATCTGCTTGTGAACGATATTGGTGCTGAATTTTTAATGTTT
>CAJUYH010001419.1:0-49269 GCA_910591685.1 Galerucella tenella | reverse complement strand
TAGTTTCCGATATACAGGGTATTAAAGTTGAAAAATCCTTGTTTTTTGTGACCACGTAATTTTAGTATTAACAAATAAATATGCATTTTTAATTGATAGTACCATTGATATGTTCTAGTTTATCGTAAACTTACACATAAATGGTTCAAAATATCTACGTATACAGGGTGGGACTCAATTATACAAGGACGAAATTTTGGAATTCTAAGAAATTCTCATATTGAATGAAAACAAGGTCAAATATAAAAAGTAACTTCCTATTCAATCTTCTGGCATCAAATATACTAGTTCTAGAGGTATTCCATACAGGGTGATTCTTAATGCAGCCTGAAATTAGTTTTTTTCTAAATGAAATAAATATTATAAACTTTTGTGCTGTTAGTAAATTTGACAGAAGTGTCAGACATAGTGAAAAATATTTTCTGTTATATTTGAAATTTCAATTACACTTATTTTAAATGGAAGAATCTCGAGAAGAATGCATATCTTCGGATTGCACCACCACCTGAAATTAGAATTCGTGTGTATATATTTGTTTATATTTATATTATAATTTATTTTTATGTTTTTCAACCCCTTCAGAGACATTTTTTTTCATGTGGTCGTAGATAAAGTTTTGTAGGACACTTGTGCGTGAAGTACTTTTGAGCAAAAGTATAACTTCATGCACTTGTATCATAAATAACTATTTTCAAGACATCAAAGATTGTGAAAAAAAATTTTTTCACAAAACTCAATCTAAAATTTTTTTTTTTGGAAAGTTGAGAAAATATGGGCTTCTAATATTAATTTTTCTTTTATGGCATAACAAAGAATTATGCTTTTCATTCAATAATTGCGGTAATTTACGGTGTTGTTATAACTGAAGAAGCCGAGGTATCAAATTATTAAAAAAATTATTTGGCTGCAAAAAGTTCTACGAACAACTAAAAAGGTCCGGAGATTGGAAAACATTAAATGTGCCTGCTGAATAATGCGCATCGTTTTCAAACTGTCAGGTGTTTGTTTCGTACTGTATATAGTTGTTATTTACCAACGTCAAAACTTTGGCGATATCTTTCTTCAAATAAAAACATGATCATGATGAACGTAGTTTATGCCTATAAATTATCGATACCGTAATTTATTTAGTACTAACAATTCACGTAGATCGAAAATCCTGCTTAAATAATTTGGAACTTCTACTTGCGTTTATTTCTTCATTTCTAGGTAATAGTAATGGAAGTGAGAGGGTTAAAATCATTATCACCAAACCGTATTGTTTACTGTACCATGGAAGTGGAAAATGGTGAAAAGTTACAAACTGATCAAGCAGAGGCTTCCAAACCCATGTGGGATACGCAAGGCGATTTCTGTACTACTCATCCATTACCCATTGTTAAAGTTAAATTGTATACAGAGAATCCTGGAATGTTAGCATTAGAAGACAAAGAATTGGGAAAAGTTATTTTGAAGCCTACTCCACTTTCTTCCAAGGTAAGCTATACTAAATAATAATCATCGAATTCAAGTAGCGCGAATCAAAACAATTTCTTGAAATCATTCAGCGGCAACTACACATAGATTCAAAAGTTTTGCATCACCTTCTTCGGATGCGAAGTAATTTTTTTGCGCTAACAATTTTTTGTTGGCTTATTTATCAATGTTTACCATTTCAATATGTTCCATATTTTTTGCAATATACAGATGTTTACAGTTTTTTTTGTAAGATAACATTTTTAGTGCGATCATTTTTACATTCAAGGCATTTGATTTCTACGATTTTAAGTGCAAACATAAATCGTCAAGTCATAAGTGAGATTGACCGTGCAAGAATAGTGGCTTTAGTTGAAGAAGGTCATTCTCAAAGGTTCGTGGCAAACAGAGTTGGCGTTTGGCAAAGTGATGTGGCTCGTGTATGGAACCGGTATCTCCAGACCAATTCTCTTCGTGATAGACCTAGAAGCGGTAGAAGGCGTGTTACTAATCAGCGGCAGAACCGCTATATCCACTTAACTATCCGAAGAAACCCGACCATAGCAATATTAGCACTCCAAAGAGATATGAGACATGCGTTGGGAGTTCAAGTATCGATCTCGACATTACGAAGACGAATACTTGCGACAGGTTTGAGGTGTCGCCGACCAATAAAAGTGCCCAGACTACAACCTGAGCACAGAGTTCGCCGACTACAGTGGGCTCAAGAGCACGCAGCCTTGCCTGAAGAATTTTGGAATTCGGTGTTTTTTTCCGACGAGACAAGGATTTGTTTAGTACAAGCCATCGAATACGTGTGTGGCGGGATCCAACGAGAGTTGCTCAGCTTGCCCATGCGCTCCCCGTGCCGCCCTTCAGAGGAGGAAGTGCTATGTTTTGGGCTGGTATCATGTTAAATGATCGCACAGAATTAATTCATGTGGAGGGAACGATGACTGGTGATAGGTATCTCAGAGAGATTCTACATCCTCACGTGAGACTATGGCGCGCAGCTGTTGGCAATTCCTTCGTTTTTATGGACGATAACGCCCGACCTCATCGGACCTGAGCTGTAAATGAGTATCCTGAAACTGAAGGGATCAATCGTTTGAACTGGCCTGCCCTATCTCCTGACATGAATCCCATAGAACATGCTTGGGACATGCTTGCCAGGGCAGTGGCAGCACGCAGAAATCCACCCAGGAGTGTACAAGAGCTTGTTCATGCGGCCCAAGAAGAATGGCGAAATATTCCTCAACAGAATATCAATAATTTGGTAAACAGCATGGGCAGGCGACTTTAAGCTTGCATAAATTCTAGAGGTTGAAATACTCTTTATTAAAAGTTCTCATGCAGGTTCTCATTTAACCTTTTCTTTAAAAAGAATCAATTTGTATTTAATTTATTTAATTTCTAAGAATACTTTTCATGTTTAGAGCAAGATTATTATTGGATAATAAAAATTTTTGACAAATATACACGTTTTTTTTTTATTGAAACTAATTATTCGATTAATCTCTGATCCATTTATAATGAACACATTTTTTATTTTCGGAGATTTAGGGTGATGCAAAACTTTTGAATTTATGTGTATTATAATCATGCCCTTAATGATATTCTCCTTATTGCAAGCAAACAATTGCAAACACATTTTTTGAATATAAATTGATAACCTATTTTGATTCCCATATTATGAAAAATTACATCTTACACCGTAAAAGTTTCACACAATTTTTCCTTCATATATTTATTATTTCTCACAATTTTTCAGAGAGTAGGTATATATAGCTTTTTCATATCTTATTCTGAGATTTTCACTTTTTATGTCTGTCTAAAAACTGGAGTATTATCCCAGGGAAATTGTTATTCCTTCATTTCCCATTCGGATAATTCCTGCTTGCCGAGGCTTTTTATTAAACTACAATGATGTCCGGATCATTGAAAGTACTCAGACTGTCTGCTTCCTTATTCCCTATCATGCTTTGATTCGCTGCTAAGGGCTCCGATAGGATATACATTTGAAATTGTATTTTCCAATTTCTATTTAAACAAATCATGAGAAAGTGTCAACTCAGCTGAACTTCATAATAGTAGTCGATCTCGTGTAATACTTTATGGAATACCCCAAATATATTTCGTGATTCCAACTGCTGTGATTCAATGTCTGTCGTGGCATGTAGCCAGACAAATAGTTGTTGCTCATTGGTGAACGGTCTGTGTTTTTCCAAAAACTGTGTGAAGCATTATAAAATATTTGTTTTCATTGGTGAACCATTTTACCTATTTAAAGCACGCCTGATCGTGTTTAAATCGAACTTTTTAAAACGAAGTTTAAATCATAGATAAAAACATGTCTAAATGACAATTTTTTTATTATTGATCTAACAGGTGTAGTTTGTAACGTCAAAACCTTTATTCGAGCAATATTTAACAATTCCAATTTTATAAATTAAAATGGAAAGTGCAGTTGATATTGTTTGAAATATTAATATTTCGATTTTTAAAATCTTAGGAAATGGTATTTAAATTAATATGGTTGGTGTGCGTCATCGATTGTGACGTATATACGGGTTTTCGGCATGTCGTTTATTTTATTTGCTTTTTTGACATATAGCTAACCTTAAATTTGATAAATAAAATCATCAGTATCGTATTCAGCCAAATTCGAATAGGCTATGAAATTAATAATTATCAGCTTCTTTTTCTAACTGAAAATACTTGAGAACTTTCAAAATGATGAAGTTTTTCGAGTAGTTAGGTTTATTTTTGTATTGTTTAAATAAATATAACAATAAGATTAATATTAACTTTTCATAAATAATAATTGACCGTAAACAACAAAGTACAGACCTGACGATAACTGTCAGTGTGACAGTAGAAAAATACGTGAGACACATTGCCGCTACGAAAGTAACGCCTTCATAGTATCTTGAACTGTCGATTGATAGGTTGCGCTTGCGCATAATCTAAACATCAACCAATCAAATTTTTGTAAGTCAAAGATTAGGGTTAACGTTTGTAATACATTTAAAAGGTTCATTATTGTGATATTTTGATTATGATTAATCACAGACCTGCCTTTTTTTCCATTTATTCCTACATAATGTGTTAGAAAGATATGCACAATCGATGACGCACACCAAGAAGGGTATTATTTCAACCATACTATTGACATTCTCAGAACTCAATAAGGTTGAAATTCCATCAAAATAAAAATTAGTTTATGTTTTTCTCATTTCCATGACAACGTAAGGTATACATCATATACATCACGAATTCAACCATTGGACATTATTAGTTCTTATTTCCATTTCTTCAAAAACTGGGAAGGGATATCAGAAAGAATCCTCAAGTTACACTTACATTTAAAGACAGAGACAACCATATTCATTGTGTATGGACCAAACGAAGATGAAAAGGTATTGGAAAAAGATAAGTTCTGGGAAACGCTAAACGAAGCTATTGAAGAGGCAAAGGGGAGATTAATAATAATCGGCGATCTGAATGGAAGAGTCGGAAAGAGAGATGAAGAAAGTAATGATGTAATTGGAATGCATGGGGAAATTGAAAGAAATAATAATGGAGCAAGGTTAATAACTTTTTGTTTACTCAATGATTTAATAATAGCTAATTCGTTTTACCAACATAGAGACAGTCATAAGTATACAAGGGAAGTAAAAAGCCGAAACGAAAAGTCTATTATTGACTACGTAATTATCAATAGATGCAACAGAACGGATATTAGGGATGTCAAAGTAAAGAGAGGAGCAGAATTATATAGCGACCACTATTTATTGAACGCAAAAATTAAAATGTCAATCAAAAGAGAGAATAAACGAACACAGAAAGAACAAAAATTGAAAACAGCAATCAGGTCATACAAATTAACCGAAATGAAAATAGCGAAAAAATATAAAGAATTGACGGAAAAAGAATTCGAAGAAATTGAAGTAGCAAATATAGAAGTAGAACAAATATGGGGAGAATTTAAGTCAGTACTGATAGAAACTGCTAAAACCGTTTGCGGGGTTACTATCGCAGGAAGCAATAAAAAGTTAACGAAATGGTGGAATGCACAAATATAAACACAGGTGAAAATAAAGAAACAAAAATGGAGAGAGTATTTACACAAAAAAAACAAATGAAAGCTATGAAATTTACAAAACGCAAAGAACTAAAACCAAAGAGATGGTAAACAATGCTAAAAGCCTGGGACGAATTTGGCGAAAAAATAGAACGAGACAGTAAAGGGAATCAGAAATTATTTTTCAAAGTATTGAAGACGCTGAGAAACGGTAGAAAGAATAATACAAGATATATCAAGAACAAACAAGGAGTTATACAAAGAGGAGAAGCGGAAATTATGGATAGGTGGAGAGAATATTTTGGAGAATTATTAAACGTAGAAAACGAGCATGAGATACTGAATGATGAGGAAGTAATCACCAATCAAGAAAAGAATGATATAAACAAAGAATTGATAATACTGGAGGAAGTCAAAGATGCCATACAGACATTAAAAAGGGGGAAGGCAGCAGGACACGACAATATCACGACCGAAATGCTACAGAATATGGGAGAAAAAGGACTTCAATTAATAACAGACATGTTTAATAGAATATGGGAAGAAGAGAAAATATCGGAGGATTGGGAACTAGGAATAATAATGCCATTATTCAAAAAAGGGGAAGGCAGTGACTGTAACAATTATCGCGGAATAACAATACTAAGTATGGTACTAAAAGTTTATGAAAGAATTTTAGAGAAGCGATTACGGAACATAATAGACATTCAGTTGGAACAGTCACAAAGTGGCTTCAGAAAAGGAAGAAGTATCAATGACCATATATTCACAATTCGGCAAATTATAGAGAAAAAGTATTCGCAAGGTGAAAAAGTATACTTAGGGTTTATAGATATACAGAAGGCATTTGACAGCATCCCAAGAAATTTAGTTTGGCAAAGCTTAAGACAAAGAGGCGTTGGGAAGAAATTGAGGAATAATATAAGATGCATCTATAAAACAACCAGGAATTAAGTTAGGAAAGACAATGCACAATCGGAGGAATTTGTAACGAAAGAGGGGCTGAGACAAGGGGGAGTATTGAGTCCTGTACTATTCATCACGGTGATGGACGATGTGCTTAAAGAACTAAAAGAGAAGGTGAAAAAGATACATATAGGATATAGAAATATGGAAGCTATTAACCTATCTGAGTGTGTATTTGCGGACGATTTAGCAAAGAACGAAAGGGACCTTCAACATAATCTATTGGCATGGAAAGAAGCATTGAAAATTCGGAATATGAATATAAATATAGAAAAGAGTAAAGTAATGGTTATAGGAAAAGAAAACGAGAACATGAACTTACAACTTGAAGGAACTGAACTACTTTGCTACCCCATATAGGGCCATGATACGGGATAGAGAGTCCTGGGAAAAAGAGAGGAATACACAGCCCAATGGGACCGTCTGGTACACAGATGGCTCATGCTCCGGTGATAGAGCAGGGGCTGGAATTTACTCCAGGAACCCAAGAACACATGTTTGTGTACCATTGGGTGAGGGTGTATCTGCATATCAGGCCGAGATATATGCTATCTTGGAATGTGCGCAGATAAACCTAGACAGAGGTTATGTGGATCGACGCATAACCATATACTCCGACAGTCAGGCAGCAATTAAAGCCCTGAGTGGGTATACCGGCAACTCAGGACTTGCTAACGAATGTCGAGAACTACTTGCTAATCTTGCAAGGCGGAAGGTGGTGCGGCTAGAATGGATTCCAGCCCACTCTGGTTTTGAAGGCAACGAGATGGCGGATGCACTGGCTGCGGAAGGGGCGGCAGCTCCTTTTTGCGGCCCGGGCCCGACCCTGGGCCTAACAAAACAAAGAATACGCAAGGAGACGAAGAAGTGGCTGAGGAATCAGCACCTCGCTCATTGGAATGCTCTGCAGGGTCCTAGACAATCCAAACTTCTACTGAAGGGATGGACTGATGGACACGCCAGGGCAGCCATTGAACTACCAAGGAGTAGGCTAAGGAAGATAGCAGGACTCCTAACAGGGCACTGCTGTATGAGGAAGCACCTCTACAATCTAGGAGTAGAGGAAAGTTCCCTATGTAGGGGTTGCGGCATGACTGATGAAACGTCAGTTCATGTTCTCTTAGAGTGTCCACACTGGGCTGTATTACGCAGGCGAATCTTCGGTGTCACTGTCATGGCTCCTGGAGACACAAGCAGGCATCCACTGAAAAAGGTTGCGGCCTTTATTGAAGGGCTCGGCTTCATGGATGACTAGGTAGCAGGATTGGCACAATGGGCCCGCCAGTGGCCTCAGTGTCGGAACCTTGGCTTGAGTTGTCCAGGACAAGGATCGCCTGCACATTTAGTAGTAGTAGTAACTGAACTACAACAAGTCAATAATTTCAGATATTTAGGAATACAGATACAAAGTAATGGAAAACAAGAAACAGAAATAAATGAAAGGATAAGTGCCGCAGTAAAAGTATACTATAGCTTGAATAAAAATTTCCTAGGCAGAAAAGAGATATCCAAACAAACAAAACTAAAGGTCTATAAAGCAATATATTGTCCAATTCTCACATATGGCTGTGAAAGCTGGGTTCTCACCAAATCACTCAAGAGCAAGCTACAAGCAGCGGAAATGAAATACTTACGTAAAGTAAAAGGAGTGACCAGAAGGGATAAAATACGAAATGAAATCATAAGGCAAGAGTTCAACGTTGAACCAATAATAGACATAATACAGAGACAACAGTTGAAGTGGTTTGGACATGTCACCAGAATGAAAAATGATATACCTGTCAAGATGATATGGTATTCTAGAACACCAAAGAGAAGACAGAGAGGACGACCAAGACAATCATGGAACAGAGCAGTTGCAGAAATTCTAGAGAAGAGAAGTATTACATGGATTGAAGCAAGTTCAAAGGCTCGTAACAAAAAGGAATGGACTAAATTTGTGTACGAAAAGTAAAAAGCCACCCTGACACCCGTAGGGTAAACCAGGGTTAAGATTATATATATTTCCATTTCTTGTTATTGTAGTAGTTATAGACCAGTATTTATAATTTCAAAGTGCACCAATAAAAAAAATAGCGTGAAGTATTCGTGGATAACTGGTCTTTAAAACACTTGCTCTATACCGCTATATCGCGGGTGTTTTAAAGACCTTAATATCCACTTATACAATATACTATAATTATTATCTTTGACATCTATTGATACTACGTTTTGATAAAATGAAATTTGTTTTATAGGAATTTAGTGAATTAACTTTTCAAATTTTCAGGCACCAGAATGGCACAAGATGACCATACCCAAAAACTTGCCAGATCAAGATTTGAAAATAAAAATAGCATGTCGGATGGATAAGCCTTTAAACATGAAACATTGTGGTTATCTGTATGCAATTGGAAAAAGTGTATGGAAAAAGTGGAAAAAACGATATTATGTTCTTGTTCAAGTTTCTCAGTACACGTTTGCCATGTGTAGTTACAAAGAAAAGAAATCCGAACCTTCCGAAATGATGCAGTTGGATGGCTACACCGTGGATTACATCGAGGCCTCTAGCGGTAAGATAAACACTGAGACATTCGATTTTGCGCACTATACAGTACCCGAAACGATTCCAGAACGGTTTCTAAATGTCAGATATATAAAATAAGATTCCTAAATTATTTGAACAACTGGTTAATTCATTTGAATAACAGTTTTAATACTTTTATTTCCTTTGAAGCTAACCTGATGGTTGGAATGGGTAAGCGTAAGTTACCATCTTTGTAAATATTAGTTCGTATACATTTTACGTACTGAAACAATCATTTCCAGACTTGGAAGGAGGTAGATATTTCTTTAATGCCGTTAAGGAAGGAGACAGCATTATTTATGCGAGTGACGATGAAAATGAATGCCATCTTTGGGTTATGGCTATGTACAGAGCAACTGGACAGTCTCATAAACCTACACCTCCTCTTACACTTCAAGATAAAAATTCTACTATATCGAAAATTCAAGGAGGTAAGTCGGCAAAAACAAATCTGTGTGTGGGTTATTTAAAATAGTATCGTTTGTGGTTTTTATTTTGTTCGAAAGAAGAAGACAACTGATTACATAAGGCCAAATGATGTAAATAAAAATTGTAAATAGGATATATGAGAAAATTTGTCAAAAAATCAGTATACACAGTTGGAAATTACAAGCAGATCACCTGGTTTATAGCTCAATTTTGATTCTTTGTATAGATATCATTCGTATCATTCCGCTGGGTCATTATCAAGAATATTTTGGCTACTGCTCTGTCAAAGAGACCGAAACAAAGACTGATTGAGCAAAATAGCAAGATCTTAGAAGCAACACCAGGTTAATATTGGTATTTTGCTCATCACAAAAACACTTTGTGGTCAGATGCACCAAATTATTATACACATAGATTCAAAAGTTTTGCATCACCCTAAATCTCCGAAAAAAAAATGTGTTCATTAGAAATGGATCAGAGATTAATCAAATAATTAGTTTCAATAAAAAAAAAGTGTATATTTGTCAAAAATTTTTATTATCCAATAATAAACTTGCTTTAAACATAAAAAGTATTCTTAGAAATTAAATAAATTAAATACAAATTGATTCTTTTTAAAGAAAAGGTTAAGTGAGAACCTGCATGAGAACTTTTAATAAAGAGTATTTCCACCTCTAGAATTTTTGCAAGCTTGAAGTCGCCTGCCCATGCTGTTTACCAAATTATTGATATTCTGTTGAGGAATATTTCGCCATTCTTCTTGGGTCGCATGAACAAGCTCTTGTACACTCCTGGGTGGATTTCTGCGTGCTGCCACTGCCCTGGCAAGCATGTCCCAAGCATGATCTATGGGATTCATGTCGGGAGATAGGGCAGGCCAGTTCAAACGATTGATCCCTTCAGCTTCAAGATACTCATTTACAGCTCTGGTCCGATGAGGTCGGGCGTTATCGTCCATAAAAAAGAAGGAATTGCCAACAGCTGCGCGCCATAGTCTCTAGTGAGGATGTAGAATCTCTCTGAGATACTTATCACCAGTCATCGTTCCCCCCACATGAATTAATTCTGTGCGATCATTTAACATGATACCAGCCCAAAACATAGCACTTCCTCCTCTGAAGGGCGGCACGGGGCGAGCATGGGCAAGCAGAGCATCTCTCGTTGGATCCCGCCACACACGTATTCGATGGCTATCTTGTACCAAACAAATCCTTGTCTCGTCGGAAAAAACACCGAATTCCAAAATTCTTCAGGCAAGGCCGCGTGCTCTTGAGCCCACTGTAGTCGGCCAACTCTGTGCTCAGGTTGTAGTCTGGGCACTCTTATTGGTCGGCGACACCGCAAACCTGTCGCAAGTATTCGTCTTCGTAAAGTCGAGATCGATACTTGAACTCCCAACGCATGTCTCATATCTCTTTGGAGGGCTGGTATTGCCATGGTCGGGCTTCTTCGGATAGTTAAGTGGATATAGCGGTTCTGCCGCTGATTAGTAACACGCCTTCTATAGCTTCTAGGTCTATCACGAAGAGAATTGGTCTGGAGAACCGGTTCCATACACGAGACACATCACTTTGCCAAACGCCAACTCTGTTTGCCACGAACCTTTGAGAATGACCTTCTTCAACTAAAGCCACTATTCTTGCACGGTCAATCTCACTTATGACTTGACTATTCATGTTTGCACTTAAAATCGTAAAAATCAAATGCCTTGAATGTTAAAATGATCGCACTAAAAATGTTATCTCACAAAAAAAACTGTAAACATCTGTATATTGCAAAAAATATGGAACATATTGAAATGGTAAACATTGATAAACAAGCCAACAAAAAATTGTTAGCGCAAAAAAATTCCTTCGCATCCGAAGAAGGTGATGCAAAACTTTTGAATCTATGTGTATTAACAATTTTTTGTCCAAAAATAATAAATTTGGAGCACCTATAACATCAGCCACCCCTGATCCAAACATCGTATTCATAAAATGGATTAGCCGAATGACATTTGCATTTAAATTACAGCTCCGTTTTTCCTCTTTTGTGTACTTGGCAAGGCAAACTTCAACAAATGATTGTTTAATTAAAACTGTTTGTACGTGCCCTTTGTGGAGTTAGGTGAAAGGAGTGAAAAGCATTCCAGTTGTCAATGTTTTTTGGTTAAGTTTATGTGAATATACATCTGGATTAATTGAAACGCAGTTTGAGAGAATACTCGACAGTTTGTGAACAAATTCTATCAAACAATAAACTGTGGATTTTCTCAAAAACGCAGTAAGGCTTTAATTTAAACTTTATTCAATTTATATGGAGCAAATTCAACAAAGTATAATTACTTCATTTTGGGGTTTGAAGCGAGTTGTGAATTGTATAAATTGTATACACTGTGCTATTTATAAGATGCGACATAGAGATTCCTGTACAAAACTGTCAAACGCGAGTTTACTTTTCTACCAAACAGTGTTCATAAAAAATAATACAGATTTGGAAAAGTCGTTGAAAAATAATCTCAAATGCAATCCTAATTTTCTAAAATTTGCTCTGGCTTAATAAAAAAATGGATAGTTATGTTCAAAAAAGTCGAATTCCATTTTCATACCACTTTTGAATACTTTAAACTTCGTGGGGAATAGCCAGCAGGGATTGGTTCATTCAAAGGCTTTTATACATCCTTCGAAGAATGTCTCCAAACAAATGTTAGACAATAGCAGGCATGACCTACGTTGTCTAACAGGCCACTGTCATCTGAATCATCATATCTTAAAACTTGGACTGTCGGAAGATCTCACTTGCCGTCTTTGTCTGGAAGATGATGAAACAGCAGAGCATATTATTTGTGCCTGCTACATCGCGGCTCGAATCAGGTATCTGATGTTTGACAGGGTCTTTCTCTCGCCCTCGGACCTGAAATATCATTCACCGAATAAACCAATCGGCTTTGTTAAGAAGCTGAATTTGTTTGGTGAAATCTGAATACGTGTGAGCCACAATAGACTCTTACAGAGTCGCAGTGGAGGGCCTTTTAGACCCACTCAACACACGCCTAACCTAGCTTAAGGGCCCGGGAAATTTAAAAGCTGAATCTGAAATATGGCGGTTCGATTCGCCGCAATGGTGAAATTCTTTTCTTTTTCTTTTTAGTTCTTTTTCATAGTTTTTGTCTAAAAAACATTAAATTTAAAATAAAGCAGTTATTTTTTTCAAAAATGTATATATTCATTTATTAATAATGTACGGCGGAACTTTTATGATTGTTTGGGCACTGTTTAGCAGTAATCGGAGAACATTTTGAGCATTTAATTGAATAAATAAATTTTTGAAACAAATAACTTTGCTTTATTTTAAATTTAATATTTTTTAGACAAAAATTGTGAAGAAAGAACTGAAAACAAAAAGAAAAAAATTCACCACAGCGGCGAATCGAACCGCCATACATCAGCTTTACCTTTTAAATTTCCCGAGCCTCTTGGGTAACTCCTAAGCGGTTGAAAGTATTCGAAAGTGGTATAAAAATGGAGTTCGACTTTTTTAAACATAAATTTCCATTTTTTTATTGAACCAGAGCGAATTTGAGAAAGTTAAAAGTGCATTTGAACTTATCCAACGACCTTTCCAAAGCTGTTGCTATTTTTTATGAACGCTATTTGTAGTCGACTGAAAAACGGAGAAACAGTCGCTTCCTTCTCGCTTTTTTTTAGGTACAACCACATGTGGTCTTCACAAAATGATAGAGTAGGTCGGGGTTGGTAAATTGCACACAGCGGTCAGTTTGTAGCCAGGTATACCCAAAATGTTCCTTTTTCATAGGTAAATTGCGCACAAGTTTGCGTATTTATTGCTGAAAAACTATGATACTCAGAATAGTGATTCTTGTTTCAAAAACTTCCTTGAAGCTTTAGCTTTATTTGGTACGCATATAGTTTAGTGAAATTTTGGAAAATAAAAAAGTTTCTCGAAAACAGTAAGAGTTACAGTTTTCTCTAATTTTACAAAAAAACTAGGTTTTATATACTAATGAAACTAACGCAGTAATCTTCACTATCTACTCTATCATTTTGTGAAGACCACATGTGGTTGTACCTTTAAAAAAAATTGAAACCTTTTTGTCCCTTTTTCAGTCCACTATTAGTCAAAAAGTTTGGCAGTTTTGTACGGGAATTCCTATGTCGCATCTCATAAATAACACAGTATATATATATTTCTTTTTTTATTGCTAATATAAACGTTTCCAGATGCTGATAGAGCAAGGAAGCATGGAATGGAAGATTTTATTTCTGCCGATCCTTGTCAATTCGACCATGCCAATCTGTTTCGATTATTGCAAAATCTTACACTGGAATATAGACTAAACGATCCCTACTGTTCGCTGGTAGGTATTCAAACATTGATATAACGAGTATCCCTAAACTCGTCCCCAAACAGGTAGTGTCGCCCTAAATATTTATCCAGGAAAATTACTGGAGGCTATAGGAGGCCTAAGATATCTAGTAGAAGAAGAATACGGGTCATACCTACATGAATGCTTTGAATTTGTACATTAATATAATTAAAAAATGCATGGTCGATGGGAAATATATTTATGTATATTTATATTGTAGGGATGGTTTAGTCCAGGCCAGGTTTTCGTTCTAGATGAATATTGCGCCAGATACGGTGTACGAGGATGTTATAGACATTTATGTTACTTATCAGACTTATTAGATAGAGCCGAGAAGAATTTAATGATAGACCCTACGTTGATCCATTATAGTTTTGCGTTTTGCGCTAGTCATGTACATGGAAACAGGTTTGTAGATTATGATAGGGATTAAATAAATCGATTAATTGATTACAACAGTAATAACTTTAGACCGGATGGAGTCGGGAGCGTAACACATGAAGAGAAAGAAAAGTTTCAGGATGTGAAGGAGCGTTTGCGCGTTTTATTAGAAAATCAAATAACAAATTTTAGGTAAGATTCAAAAGATGATTTTAGTTGTACCAAGATACACTCACACAAACACATGGTCAGTTAATTTGCAACGTATCTATAATGGCTTTGGTCACGCAGTCTATGGTAAAACTGAGGAAAAGAAGGTTGAGGAATTTTTTGCATGTTTAAATTTTTGTAGACTTGTGCTTAGTAGTAAATAATAACATGAAAAATACCTATTTACACAATTTCTTACAAGTTTTACTTCACGCTTTGTTCTTTCCTAAATACTTATTCAGTTCTATTGTATGCGATACTTATTAAAATTATCATTTTTCACGTTAATGGTAAGGTTTTAACAGTTTTATAAAATATTTTTGTGCGTGCTTTGGATATAAAATAGATTAGATTCACTTTTAGTAGATAGTAGTAGCAAAATTATATATTTTATAAAAATTTTATTTACTTACCTAAGTAGATTGCAGACGAAGCACCTGCAAAAAATAATGAAAACGTTAAAAAAATGTTTGAAGATATTCTTGCTTAGACTATCATCTACATAGATATTCAGAACTAAATTTTATCGCTTGTGTTTTAGAGAAAATTAGTATTTCTTTAATTTATTTGATCTTTTCTTAATAAATCTTCTGTCATTTGAGCAATTTTGAATCTAAGAATGGTGCCCAACGCGGGGTTAAGTTGCACTTGCACTTTTTTTTCCAGCTAGTGACGAAACATGATAACTTTTAATTATTTTAAAGTAAATAAAAGGTTGAGATAAAACAGAAACCGTCATTATGTGTATGTTTTGATAAAATTTACAAAACAATATTACATTGTAGGTTTTGTTTTCCTTTCGGACGTCCGGAAGGGGCTTTAAAGGCGACTCTTTCGTTATTGGAAAGAGTTTTAATGAAAGATATTGTCACACCAGTGCCTCCAGAAGAAGTTCGCGGTATGATTAAGAAATGTTTAGAAACTGCTGCCTTAGTAAATTACACTAGGTTATCATCTGAAGCTAAAATTGAAGGTAAACGTTAGTAAAATCAATAATAATATTAGGATAGTTTTCCACAGCTATTTATGTAACGAGTACATAATACAGAAGTGTATCCAATAAAGTTCTATTACGTACAAGTTACATAAACAGCTGCATGTACATTTTTCTAGCAAAAATAGTATTTTCTATTTTTCGGTAAATTCAATAATTCAAAAACAAAGCGGCAACAGCGCTTGGGTCATACATGTCTTCGTATACCTATTATTAAGATATGTGTTAATTTATTATTAATTTTTCAGATGATTTAAGGGGCGAGACTTTAGTCTCTCCAAGTAAAAAACTCGATGACTTGATACATTTGGCTGAACTTTGTGTAGACTTACTCCAGCAAAACGAGGAGCATTATGCAGAGGTAACAAAGACTAATTAGCTGAGAATTCTGTAATTGTGTTTATTTCAATACGACAATTGTTGCCATTTTACCAAATTCATACAAAATGTTTAAAATAATTTGAAACGCCAAACATCATCAAAATATTAAAAATGTTTAAGATGCTATAACTGATCCATATTCGTATTATTTGAAAAAAAATGGAGTTGTATGTACAGGGTTATTCATTATAAATGTCCCAGCCCCTACCATAGTTATTATTGTATAAGCAAAACATTTTTTTAAATAAAAGTTGTGTGGTAATAAACTAATTTTATTATAACGTTAACAAAAGTACAGTGGCGTGCGTAGTTTAGGGGACACAAAAAAATTATTCGTTTTTTTAAATGAGATATATATTACTGAATTTTTGAAAAGATGTTTCTGTTCTGATTTAAAAAATATACCATATCATACCCCTGTCTTACACCGTTCTTAAGATGTTAAAGGATAAATAATACTATAAATATTGAAAAGTCAATATTATCAAAGAAAGCCATGAAAATCACAACTGTCATGTTCATTAAATAATGTCATCATTATTGAAACATTCAAAATGGTTTACAGTGTAGGAGAAAAAATTCAAATATTCACTTGCTATATAGAACATAACAAAGATAAACGTGCAGCGCAAAGAGCATACAGGGAGTTGTATCCAAATCGCCCAACACCCGCAGACAATACGTTCAGACGTATTTACCAACAGGTAAATAATATCGGTGGTTTTAATAGAAAACTAGTTCATGCAAACAACGAAGATCAATTAGATATACTGCTTTATTTAGAAGGTAAGCCCTCTTGTAGGTATTCTTGAGAAGTTTTTTGAAAATGTCTGAATGTAGTATAAACAATGCAGCAGCTCATTTGAATATGAGTTACTCTAAAATACAACGTACGTTGAAAACTAACAATTACAAACCATATAAAATTTTACCCGTACAAGTTTTGACAGAGGCTCATAAAAGGAAAAGGTTTGAATTTTGCCGTCAAATGCTCCAAAAGTTAGATGAAGATCCTGATTATTTGACTAAAATATTATGGACCGATGAATCGTCCTTTTCTACGGCTGGAGTTTTTAATAGGAATAATCATAGGTCATGGGAAAACAAGGAGAATAGAAAAAGATTGATAAAACCAATAAAAAAATCAGGAAGAAAAACTTAGTGTATGGTGTGGAGTTTTCACAAAATTGTTGGACCCATGTTTTATGATTTCAATTTAACTGGAGTTACCTATCTGGAAATGATTCTTCCTGGAGTTGAAAATATTCTTGTAGAGAATTTTTTGGACGTTCAACTTCAGGATATGATTTGGATGCAAGATGGGGCAGCTCCGCATAATGCCCTACCTGTTAGAGAGCATTTGAACAATGTATTTCAAGTGTGGATAGGGAATAATGGAATCATATTATGGCCTCCTAACAGTCCGGATCTATCCCCTTAGACTCATTTTTTGGGGGTTTTTAAAAGACATAATAAATAATAATAATGACTGTATTCAAGTCATTAAAGACCGAATTCAATTAGAAATAAATAATCTAAATGTAAACAATCAAGTCATTTCTGATACAATTCAAAATACAATAATACAATCAGACGTATTCAATTATGTATTGAAAATAATGGTGGACACTTCGAACAACTTTTATAAGTTATTATTTATGTATAATTGTAAAGTTATCTCACTCCGGCCCTGGCGAGTAAACACTGTGACGTGAATTATAGCGCTCCGAAAACAAACCCAAATTTTTGGACTTTCGAGCACTTTTAATTTCATAAGTGATATACTAAAGAAGGAAATAAGTGAGTGAAATTGATTGGAAATAAATTTGAAAGAACAGAGTGAGTAGAACAAGTATAATAAAATAAACATTGTACTGAGAAGTGGGTGACCTCAGAGAAGTCGATTCGGGAAGCCTTCTTATCGCGGTACATAAAGATAGTACAGAACCGGATCCAGGAAACATCTAAATGAGTAGCGACGAAGAATCGATGACAGATGGAGGGAAAAGGAAAAAAGATACTGGAAAGCTACCAGATATATTTACTAAAAGCAGAAAAATTATCAGAACACCTGAAAGAAAAAAAAAGAAGAAGACGACAAATTAGAAACTATCATCGCAATGATACAAGAAATGAAAACGGATATGAAGCAGGAACTCAAACAAATGAGGGAAGAACAAAATGAATATAGAAACGAAATGATAAAAATCAAAACGGATAATGACATACTGAAAAATGAAAATAAAAAACTGAAAGAAGAAATTAAAACAATCAATAGCAAACTTGACAACATGGATAGAGAAACGAGAAGAAATAATGTGGTTATACAAGGACTACCAATCACAACAAATGATGAAGAGGAATTGAAAGAAGGAATTATTTTATTCATTAAAAATAATATGGACATCGATTTGAAAATAAGAAATGCAAGAAAAATAGGTGACAAAATATGTCTAATACAATTAGAAAACTCAAACGAAAAACAGAAAGTGATGAAAAATAAGAACAAACTCAGCAGGATCAATGAATACAAGGTATATGTGAATGATGATATGTCAAAGGAACAAAGAGAAATAGAAAAAAAGATACGAAATCGAGCTAAAGAAGAAAGAAGAGAAGGAAAACATGTGAAAATTGGATATAGAAAACTGGAGATAGATGGAGAAAAATGGTACTGGAACCTAGAAAGAAACGAACTAGAAAAAGAAAATAAAACACCAATCCATACAAAAAACTGATAATGAACACAGGAAACATAGATCGAACAAAGAAGAAAACGGCAAGGAATTCGGATTACGATATTAGGAAAAACGAAATGATAACGAGAAGTGGCAATAAAAATAATAAAAAAAATGCATGGTTACTAGGAACTTGGAACACTAGAAGCTTGAATGGAAAAGAAATTGAAATTGTAGAAGAGTTCGAAAGGAACAAATTAAAAATATTAGCAATAACCGAAACGAAAAAAAAGGGACAGGACAAATACTATTACAGAATGGACACATATTAGTATATAGCGCAGTAGAAATGAAACAAAGGGCATCAGCTGGCGTAGGATTAATAATACATAAAGACTTAACCGAGAAAATTAGAAAATGGGAAGCTATAAATGACAGAATAATAACCATAGAAATGGAAAAACACAATAAAGAAGTGAGTACAATAATAGCAATATACGGACCAGATGAAAATGAAAGAAAAGAAGAAAAAGAAAAATTTTGGGAAAAATTGACAGAAATAACCGAAAATGCAAGAGGAACAATAATAGTTATGGGAGATTTTAATAGCAGAGTGGGAAAAAGGGACCATATATATAAAACAATGTTAGGAAAATATGGAGAACAAACCAGAAATGACAATGGAAAGAGAATGCTTCAATACTGTCAATTACAAAACTTGATCATCACAAATACATTTTATCAACACAAAAACATACATAAATTCACAAGAATACAAGAAAGCAGAGGAGAAAAATCAATTATTGATTACATTCTGGTACAGAAAGAAAATAGGAACAATGTTATAGATGTTAGAGTTCGAAGGGGAGCAGAAATATACAGTGATCATTTCCTATTGACAATAAAAATCAAAGGAGACACAATGGAAAAGAAACAAGAAACGGTGACTAAGAAAGATGAACACATCACGATCAGATCGTATAAAATGAGAGACACAACTGTAGCTACTAGATATAAAGATATTACCAACGAAAAACTTGAAAACAAATACAACGACATTAAGAAAGCAGAACTACAAGAAGCGTGGAACATTTTTAGAAATGTTATCATAGAAACAGCTAGCAGTACATGTGGCACCTACAAAACAAATAATAATAGAAAACAGACATCATGGTGGAACGATGACATAAAGGAGGCTATAAAAGAAAAAAAAATACAATGGAAAAAATACTTGAACAATAATACAACAGAACAGTATGAAATATATAAAAATCGAAGAAAACAAGTAAAAACATTAGTTAATAAAGCAAAAGAAATTTCATGGATTGAATTCGGTAATAAACTAGAGGAAGACAGTAAAAGTAACCAAAAACTATTTTACAAAGCACTAAAATCAATGAGATCAGATAAACCCGTAAAAGACATACAAATTAAGAATTCAAACGGTGAAATAATTACAAACGAAACATATATAATGAAAAGATGGAAAGAATATTTCCAGACACTACTAGGTCAAGAAAATGAAGAGGAATCAATAGAAACAACAGAAAGGAACCAATTAAACGAAAGCGAACCATTGATAGAAATGCAAGAACTAGATGAAGTAATTAGAACATTGAAGAATGGGAAAGCACCAGGAGAGGACAAAATAACATCAGAAATGATAAAAAAACTTAGGAGAAACTGGAAGAAAGAGCTTACTAGAAATAATCAATAAGGCACGGAAAAAAGAAACTATACTAGAAGAATGGGGAACAGCTCTAATAACACCGATACATAAAAAAGGAGACTACAAAAATTGCAATAACTATAGAGGGATTACGTTACTGAATACCATAACAAAAATAATAGAAAGAATAATTAACAACAAACTCAGGAATAAAATAGAGTCACAACTCTCAGAACCACAAAGTGGGTTCAGGCCCGGAAGAAGCACACAAGACCACATATTCACCATAAAACAAATAATAGAAAAGAGAAGATCAGAAAACCAAAATATATATCTGGCATTCATAGACCTAGAAAAAGCCTTCGACAAGGTACCAAGAACAGAGTTATGGGAGAGTCTGAAAAATAGAAATATCGATGGAAAAATCATAAATATGATTAAAAACATATATAGAAATAATAGAAATTATGTCATCAAGAACAACATGAAATCAGAAGGTTTCAAAACAAAAGAGGGTTTGAGACAAGGCGGATCATTGAGCCCAATGCTTTTTAACATTTTCATGGACGACATCATTAAGGAATGTGATAGAAATAGCAAAAAAATGTGCATTGGATACAAAAATATGCAGAGAGTAGAGATAGCTGAGGGAGCATTTGCCGATGACATAATACTGATAGCTGAAAATGAAGAACGACTACAATATAATATAAAAATATGGAATGAAACACTGAAGAGAAAACAAATGAGAATAAACAAAGATAAAACCAAGGTGATGACCATAGGAGGCGAAGAAATAAATATAACGATAGATGATATCAAAATAGAACAAGTAAAAGATTTCAAATATCTAGGTGTAACGATAGACGAAAAGGGAAGACAAGAAGCAGAAATTAACAACAGAATCGAGAAAACCATAAAACTGTACTATACAATGAATAAGAACTTCATCAATAAAAGAGAAATTTCAAGACAGACAAAACTAAAAATATTCAAAACAATATATAGACCAGTATTAACATATGGATGTGAATCCTGGATATTAACAAAAAAAATCAAAAGTAGAATACAAGCAACAGAAATGAAATACCTGAGGAGAGTTATAGGAGTGACAAGGAGAGACAGAATAAGAAATACACGAATAAGAGAAGAACTAGACATAAAAGACATAATTTCATTTATAGAACAAAAACAATTAGGATGGTGGGGACACATACAGAGAATGTCAAGCAATAGACCTGTGAAACAAATTTATGAAGCGAAAATACAAAACAAGAGAAGAAGAGGAAGACCTGAAAAAACCTGGAACGACATGATAGGAAAGATTCTACAAGAAAGAAATAAGCAATGGAATGAAGCAAAGACACTGACTAGAGACAGAAAAGAATGGAAAAAGTTCATGAAGCAACAATAAAATGATAACCCGACACCCTGAGGGTAAAAGGGCTCAAGATTATATATATATATATATATGTAAAGTTATCTCTGTTATATTCGTTATCTATTATTTGTAATTTTAATTAAATGTTGACCAAAACTTTTATTTAATATCTAAAGAACGGTGTAAGATAGGGGTATGACATGGTATATTTTTGAAATCAGAAGAACATCTTTTCAAAAATTCAATAATATATAGGGTGTAGTGTAGGGGACACAAGAAAACTAATAATTTTTTTGTGTCCCCTAAACTACGCACGCCACTGTACTTTTGTTAACGTTATAATAAAATTAGTTTATAACCATACAACTTTTATTTAAAAATTTTTTTTATTATACAATAATAACTATGGTAGGGGCTGGGACATTTATAATGAATAACCCTGTACAGAACGTATACCAGTGTTTTTCATTAATTGACATTGATAGTAGATGATGTATGTATGTATTTTTTGGGGTGACATTCACTGAGACCTAAAAGATCTATTGTGCCCCCTTACTTCTACTCAGTTTCTGAGGAGAGTCTCAGAAACTAGTAGTTCCTTTAGTCCTATTTCCCGGAGGAATTTTAGGATGTCTGCAGGCTTCAACTTAGGCAAATGTTCTTCTTCTATCCAGTAATCTCCTAGGTGCTGTGCTCTAGGATTCTGAAGTGCTGTGCAGTTGGAAAGTATGTGGTTGGAGGTTTCTTCTTCAATTCCACAAAATCTGCATTCTTCTTCCTCCACTATTTTGAGCTTTTTCAGGTGCCCATTCAGACGACAATGTTCCGTTAGGATCCCTGTTAAAACTCTTAGCGCAGTTTTACTTTGACTTATGCATTCATTCGATCTCAACAGGTTGTAGTCACCCAGAAGAGTCTTTGATTGTATAAGCCCTACTAGATATTTCCAATGGTCAGATCTTCTCTTTTTCTCGGCTTTACTTATTTCTTCCAATATTACATTGGGGCTGATTCCGCAAAAGGGTTCAGGCCCCCAGAAAGGTAATTAAGTCCCCCTCTTTGCTAGTTCATCTGCTATTTCATTTTCTTCTATTCCAGTGTGTCCTGGAATCCATAGTAAGGTGACTATGTTGTTCTCGCCTAGTTCATTGAGTTTGTCTAGGCATTCCCACACCATTTTGGAGCTGATTACACAAGAGCTCAGTGCCTTAATGGCTGCTTGACTATCCGACATTATGATAATCCTTTGTCTTCTGTATCCCTCATCAATATTGAACTGGGCGCACTTTCTTATGGCGTGGATTTCCGCTTGAAAGATACTTGGGGTTTTTCCCAAGCTTTCAGAGTGTTTGGTTCCTGGCCCGAATACTCCTATCCCAGTTCCTTCTCTTGCTTTTGAGCCGTCTGTGTACCATTGAAGTCTGGTAATGGTATTTGGATCCCATTCCTTCCTTTTGCTCAATTTCGTAGATGATAGTAGATGATAGTTAAGGAATTAAAATAACTAACTCTATTGACAACAAAAAACCTTTATCTTCATCTTCATCTTTATCTTTATTTCCCTACTCCTAGCAATTCATGTCTTTATTTGGAGGTACCTTTCCACAAGTTGCATACTATATTAGTGGTGACAGCTGTCACATTTTTGATTTTTTACTGATTGGATCATAATTCTAGGTAATTTGTACAGTTTAGTAAGACGATACATCTTGATAACGATGTATGAATTTGGTAAAATTAATGTATTTATAAAAATACAAAAATCTGTTGATAAAACTTGCTAAAATATTATAGTTAACTAAAGTATTCAATACATGGGTAATGGGTTGTTTAGTATCTTTACTTGCGTCAAAAATGAGTGTATATTGTGTCATTACTGTTTTATATTTGAAATCTTGAGTGACAGCTTTTAACTATTCCTTTAATTATACTAACGTTGTCGTGCATTTTTACTCAATTGTTTTCTTAATTTCAGGAGAATTGTTGTGAAAAATGTTTTTTAGTTTATTGTACTCTTGAAGTTGAGAAAAAATACAAGAAAAGGAGAATTTCAATAAAGTTTAGGCATTTTTGTGTGTTTAGCAAATCACTATGCTGGTTTCAAGCATACATCAAATACCTTGTAGGAATTTTAAACTGTGTTTTTTTAATTCAGCCTTTTTTTAAGTTATTTAGTGGAGTTGCTCTGTTGAAATTAATGAGAAGCTTATTTGTATGGCTTTATAGAAATTGCAATTGAAGACGTTTACTTATCCAAAAATAAAGTTATATCGCTTAAACATTATGGTGCAATTGAGAAGAATTATTATTTGGAAGAATTTCTGTGTGCGCCCTATTGCCAAGAATCAATTGAAAAAATATTCCTAATGAAGGTACACACGTCAATAGAATTTATTATAATTATTTCATGTATATATTTCATGTCAAAATAAGAAACCTACTACTTCATCTTACCAATCTTATAAATTACTGTTTATTGAAATTCTTCAAAAGCTTGTTGTAATTTTTTTCCTGATGTACGGTGTGATATGTACTTATTGTTATGTGTTATTCTGTATGTATATGTAGCAACTGCGCAAGGCAGACCGGCAACCGTCAAGTCAAGCAGCCTCAGCGGGCGCAAATACAAATGCTCAGCCAGTAGCGCCCGCTCCAGGCACCCCTGGTGGCCGTGACGCCAAGCACCCTTCTGTGTCTCGCTATTGCATGCCTCAGCATGCTAGTTACACCCCACCAGATCCTACGGCACGTACATATTCTATCTCTCTTTACTTCGTATTTTACTTTACCTTTTTGTAACTGTCCTTTCTATTTGATCTTACTTATAATATATTATGTTATTCACTTTTAGCCAAAAGGTTAGTATTTTGGTATACACGTTGAGCTGTATTTCAAAATTACCTACATTTACCGGGTTAATGAAAATTTAAAAGCAGAAGCCTATCACAAAGTGGCCAAATACTCAAACATAGCAGCAAGTATCAGTATTACTTTTAGCCAAAAGGTTAGTATTTTGGTACACATGTTGAGCTGTATTTCAAAATTATCTACATTTAGCGGGTAAATCAAAATTTAAAAGCACAAGCCCATCACAAAGTAGCCACATACGCAAACGTAACAGCAAGTATCAGGGGCTAGCATAACCTAACCTAAAACACCAAGAAGGATGAATCCAAGATGAACACAATTGAGATGAACCATCTAAAAAGAATAGCAGGAAAAACAAATTGGGACTATCCACAGAAGGAGGGGGTAGACAGAGAAGAAATTGGATAGATCAAATAAAGGAGATAGGTGATAACAAAGGAAAAACTCCTGATGATATAAAAAGATTAGCAAGAGACAGGAAGGAGTGAAAGCATTGGGAGCAAGGGGAATCAGAATCTACGTCCGACACCTGAAAACCTTATAGATATTGTATGACTATTCGACCTGACTAACCAAATTCTCCAGATCTCAGTCCTAAAATCTTGAAAAGGAATCATTACCTGGTGAATGGTCACTATTGTTAGCGAAAGTAGTGAAAATTACCATGTACACAATGCTATAAAAGTATTTTTGGGTGAATCGGTTTCTCGAGTGAAGCAAAAATTGACGTAGATTTTGACAACGGATATGTTGCGTTTTTGCCTAGACCTCAGATTTCTATTTTTCATATTTATTTTCATTATTCATTTCGAAAAATCAGTAACATATTTAAAATATGCAGAAATAATCACAATTATTCAAAAAAATTATGGTACAACTAGCATGAATATTTGGGTGAACATTTTGAATCAAAATATTGGTAATTTTGCTTCTTTGAATTCACCCAACATGCTCAATAGGTCAAATTTGATTGGAGAATTACTGCTCACTGGAATAAGCGAAAATTTACTACTATAAATCTGATATTTACGTGGAACAAACTTACTGTAAAATCTTGAGCTATGGTACATGACATTTTCAAAATAAGTAATATTAAGGACAGTTACATGAAAACTTACAGCAGAATTCTTAAAGAGATTTTAGCACAACCATCGGAAAAATGAAAAAAATCGTTAAAACTACTTAAACTGGTGTAACTATGTTTCCATCCCAATAGAAATTAATTTTCTGCTCTGAGTTTAAAAACACTTACACACAATAAATACTTTTTAATACAAGAATACAGGTGGTCATATGCGTTACTAACAGAAATGAAAAACATTGAAACTATCATAACTACAACATTTTAGTATATGTATAACCAAGAGGTACATCATATTACTTATTGCATAATTGAGTATCTAGCCTGGCAATCTTGTAGATGTCAAATATAACTATCAAATATCAAATATACTATCAGGGATTAAGTGGGGAATGGGAAACAGAACTGGCTGGTATCTCAATTGCCACAAAAGAACTGACCAGAAAAAGAATTTCTGGCAAAAACATAACAATCTGCGCTGATAGTAGACAAGCCTCATTAGCCTTGACAGGCAACGTGTTATATCGGGGCTAGTACTATAAGAGTTCCACGAAGATTTAGTTCACGCCTCGGCAGATAACAATATTATCCTGTGGTGGGTTAAAGGACACAACATGAGTAAAGGTAATCGCATTGCCGATTCTTCAGCCAGGGAAGCGGTTGGACTAAAAATGTTAGGACCCAGTGACACCTACGGCCTGAGGACTTTGACAATAGCGGAACTAGCCAAATACACCCATGCTCAATCCCTTGAGAGATGAGATGGAATCAAAGGATGCAGTCTTGCCAGGATCACCCTGGGCGACTCTGGGAAGCTGGCGCCGAAGGAATATTTGGCGATGACCAGGAAAAACCTACGTTTAACAGTAGGATTTCTGACTAGCCACTGTCAACTAACGAAGCACCTCCATGCAATGGGGCTAGTGGTAACACCTCTATGCAGGATGTGTGAACAGGAAGATGAAACTGTCAGGCATGTCTTATGCGAGTGTCCGGAGTTATCGTCAATAAGAGAGTGTGTGTTCAGTGAATCTTGGCCTACACCTGCCGATATAAAGAAGACGTCTCCTAGTGACATGTACACCTTCCTGGGAAGGACAGAATGGACTATGACCTTGGAGGACAACTCCTCGGGAGGATGTACAATGGGTCACATATGGCCTAAGTGCTGTGAGCCTACACTCACCCTCCCTATTTTACAGATACAGATACTATCAGGTCTGTTCCAAATGCTATCAGATACTGTCAGGAAGATTTAAGACGACATCTTACCCGATTGTCAATGGTATAAGTATTTTGAAGTGAGCCGAAACCATCAGTAAGAAAATTGATCCAAGCTTAGTCCAAAATAACGGGTCTAATGGAGAACTTTTTGGCTATACGCCCACGATAACTCATGAAAAATTATCAGAAGCACAAATTTGAAAAACGATTATCTAATCGGGTTTCGGGCTTCACTCCTAATGGAAAATATCATGATTTTTCAAATCTTTTATCCCATATCCCTCCTTAACGCAGTGTTTGTTAATGGGTCTGATTAGTATAACAAATTCTAGTTACTTTTTAGTCCGCATGATTCTCAAAAAATGTATAGTGTCTACTTCTTGTAAAATTTATTCATATTCTATACTATGTAGTATTTTCTACTTTACAATTTAAAAATATTTTCTTATTGTACTCATGGTGATTTCCAGATACAGAAAATACATTTTTTATTAATAGGGACGTTGGATTCACCAACGGGATTTTAGTGCCGATTTTTACACATTAATTAGGTAGGCTTTTTATATTATTTTACCAAACAATTTATAATTTTTATAATTTATTAACTATGATCTAGTTATTCAGAATAATCATTGATTTAAAAATTATTAATGGCAATTTTCATCAATAATATGTTTGGGAAATTCATACAAAGTATACAAAACATGCTACTACTTCATCTCATGTTAAATTTCATTACAAAAAACTAAATAATTGAATTAACTGTGACGATCAATTTTCTGAGCATATGTATTCTTCAAAAGACTTTATGTGTGTAATTTTTATCCATTTCATATATTAAGACAGAGTAATGTAGTCAAGGCAGAATTTTTTTTTGGTCAAGTCACACACAGTAACTAATCAATGGATCAACCAATTATTCCTCCAAAGGACACAGCATTGGAATCTTTTAGTCAAAGAATTATGTTATTGCTAGGGTGGCGACAGATACATGAATACTAGTCTATAGAAGACCCTGTATAATATGATGTATTTATCTATTTTTTAACTGGAAACAACCAAAAACTGAAATATTGTTTTGAAAAGTAATTCTGTTGTTCTGTATCTGTATCTATAAAGTAGGGAGGGTGAGTGTAGGCTCACAGCACTTAGGCCACTTGTGACCCATTGTACATCCTCCCGAGGAGTTGTCCTCCTAGGTCATCGTCCATCATGTCGTTCCCAGGAAGGTGGACAGGTCACTAGGAGACATCTCCTTTATATCGGCAGGTGTAGGCCAAGACTCACCGAACATACACTCTCTTGTCGACGATAGCTCCGGACACTCGCATAAGACATTTCATCCCATCTCTTAAGGGATAATTCTGTTGTTTTAAAGTTTGAATAGTTTGCAGCCCAGTGAAAACTACAATTATTAAAAAAATATTATAGCTGAGTCAATGTCAATCAAGTGTAGTACATATGGTGAAACACCCTATATATTTTAAAACAATTGTTACCTATGGAACTGAAACTTGTTTTCTCTGTCCCGCTGGAGAATAATTGGTCTGCATTGTATTAATAGTAGCTAGTATAGATAACATGCCAATTAAATTTAAAAATTTGGTTAAATATTTGAAGGTTTTTAGTATATGAGATGGAATATGACTATATATATATATATATATGATAGTTTAACGAAGTCATACGTATAGGTTTATCTTTGCTCAAATCTTATGAATTATCTAATAAATATTTCAACTTAACAAGAGCATGTTCTTAATATGATATTAACATATTGAGAACGATATAAACAATTATTGACTTTTTATAAATAAAACATTTACATCAAAAAAACAGGTGCCGACTGACACTGAATATTTCCAGTCTAAATTGAATTGTTAATTAATATGTGTCAACATTATTTACACTTACTTTACCAATGTTAATATTTCCAGTTACTTTGTTCATATGTATATCAAAAACCTCAAACTCTTGACTGACATCATGGAAACATTAAAAACAACAGCTAAGAAGTTTGCTACTGCTTCTCAATGTACGCATATTTTTTTCCCTTTGCAAAATTTGCTCTATGGTAAATGTATCAGAAATATCTATTCACTTGAAATTGGGAAATTGTTCACTTCAATAAGAATAATAATATAAATAATGATATTTCATTTATTACCGGATACAAGGTACACTTTTGCTAACTAGCAGACAGTCTGAATCACAACTAAAGCCGCGAGAGGCCAGTATGGTTGGCACGTCCCCTCTCTCCGTTCTCATTCGCTCATTCTTGTTTTGGCACATGCCAACGGTTGCCTATACATCGAATCGTTTTATCAGATTGGCAAACAGCTGCATAATGTGTGCCTTTAGAGTAGTGGAAACTTTGTATTTGGTTCAATAATTCGCAACTTGGTAATACAATAGATGAAAATTTTAGATTCCTCAAAACCTCCTTATATACAACGCCAACGATACAGAAGAGAATATAAAAAATGAAATCAATAATGTTTTTGCCATGACATGTGTAATATTAGTATCTGTCTTGGTTTTAATCTTAAAAATTATTTCAGAAATTGTAAATATTTTGTTGTGAATTAAAATTCTTGTGAATAGCTATATCTTGTGTGATATTTGATTGTTGTGTACCTCAGTCAGCGCCTGATAATACCGCATGTTCTACTTGATGTTTCCTGTTAATACTTTAGAAACCGTTTAAAATGTGAATCTCATTTACCAATATTTTAAATGTTTTACTTATCCAGGCCTTTGCGTGGTTTAGCGACTTATTGGTTGAACACGCTGAAATATTTTGGTCTTTGTTTGCTGTTGATATGGACAGAGTATTAGCCGAACAACCTGCAGATACATGGGATTCTTTTCCACTATTTCAAATCCTCAACGATTATCTTCGAGCCGACGGTAGGTTGTTTTACAGTTTTCATACCACTTATCGTTATGAAATTAAAACTAATATTGAGAGATCTGTTTGAAAAATTTAAATTGTAATAGGGTCAAGGAACACTTGTAAAACGGAATAAAATTTTAGATAATTTGAAGAATGGACGATTTCATCAACACCTAAGAGATACGTTTGCTCCGTTAGTAGTTAGATACGTGGATCTAATGGAATCATCAATTGCTCAATCTATCCATAAAGGTTTTGAAAAAGAGCGATGGGAAATTAAAGGGTAAGTGTATATGTATAGTTGGTTAAAAGATATTTCGTACCAGCTTAGTGAAAAATTAGCCATTAAAGATATGGACTAGTAAACGATTAATATAGATTACAAACAATACAAATATTCCCGAAAAAAATTTTTTTAGGATAGTTTTATAGTATTTATGATAACCAGTCGATTTATCGTCCCACAAAATCTCATTAGACAACATTAGACAAACTTCAAGGATTTTTCATGTAACAAAAAAATTTGTATTGTTTATGGAAAACATAACAATCTGCACTGATAGTAGACAAGCACTATTATCCTTGAACAGACAACGTGTTTTATCGAGGCTAGCACTAGAGTGCCACCAAGATTTAGCTAACGCCTCGGCAGATAAAAATATTATCCTGAGTGGGTTAAAGGGCACGACAGGAGTAAAGGTAATCGCATTGCCGATTCTTTAGCCAGGGAAGCGGCTGGACTAAAAATTTTAGGACCCAGTGACACCTACGGCTTGACGACTTCGACAATAGCGGAGCTAGCCAAACGTTACACCCATGCTCAATCCCTTGAGAGATGGGATGGAATCAAAGGATGCAGTCTTGCCAGGATCACCCTGGGCGACCCTGGGAAGCTGGCGCCGAAGGAATATTTGGCGATGACCAGGAAAAACCTACGGTTAACAGTAGGATTTCTGACTAGCCACTGTCAACTATATCTGTATCTACCGGTCTCGTTATTGACAACAAAAGCGAGTCGTAAACATAATTTATGAGAGCGGCGTCCGTTTGGGACAGCAGCTTGAATCAAACCGCCCTGGAGTGAAACATCTTATATTTTTATTCTGTAATCTTTGCCTCTATGCAGGATGTGTGAACATGAAGATGAAACTGTCAGGCATGTCTTATGCGAGTGTCCGGAGTTATCGTTAATACGAGAGTCTGTGATCGGTGAGTCTTGGCCTACACCTGCCGATATAAAGGAGATGTCTCCTAGTGACCTGTCTACCTTCCTGGGAAGGACAGGATGGATGATGACCTAGGAGGACAACTCTTCGGGAGGATGTACAATGGGTCACATGAGGCTGTGAACCTACACTCACCCTCCCTACTTTATTTTTACTTTATTTTTAACAAATTTCACCTCAGTTTTTATTGAAATTTATATATTTTTTAGTATGGGCTGTGCAACTTCGGAAGACTTATTTTGGAAACTAGATGCTCTTCAATCATTTATAAGAGATCTTCATTGGCCTGACGCAGAATTCAGACAACATTTAGAACAACGTCTGAAATTGATGGCTTGTGATATGATGGAGTCGTGTATACAAAGAACTGAATCTGCGTTTCAACAGTGGTTGAAGAAATCTGTTACTTTTATTTCTACTGATTATATCATACCATCGGAAATGTGCGCAATGGTGAATGTTATTTTGGATGCGAAAAATCAGTCTTTGAAGTTGTGCGCAGTAGATGGAATTGACTTGGTATGTATTATTAATATTTTTCAAGTTATAAGAAAAATTTGCAAGTACTTATGAGATATATATATAATTCAATTTTATTGGTTCACAATGATAGCTGACATAAAACACACAGGTTTCTTTCCAGACCAAACTTATCCTGATATAACTCCTAGGGAAGGCACTCATTGAGACACATGCGACGCTGCCCAAGCTAGGCATCCACAAATGGATAAACAACCAGGCGTTGCGCTGGTGGTATGAAACCCCAGGACAAAGACACGCAAAATTATTCCTTAAAAGCCCTTCGGCCAAACTGTCACATGACCTACTATGTGAAAGTCGAGAAACGACGAGGATGATGGTGGGAATGCTGACCAGACATTGTAGGCTGATGAAACATATGCAGCTGATAGCCTATGCAGGTTCTGCCAGGAAAAAGACGAAACCACGGAGCACATACTCTGTGAGTGCGAAGACCTAGCAAGGGTGCGGAGAAGAAAAACCGAGGGCAGAGAGCTACGCAAGGGAGGCGGTATCCAGGCTATTAAGTCTAATAAAAAGAATAAAACTAGATATCGAGCTCTAAATATGGGGAGGACCACAATAGATCTGCAAAGGTCGCAGTGGAATAGGACAAACAGCCACTCCAATTCTAATCTAATCTAATCTAAGCTAGGCAGCACAGGCCACGTTTTTGTATCAAGCACGGTGTGTTTCAATGTGTGCTTTGCCTTAGATTATATTTGTGTTATTGGGCGTACATTGACATAACAGTTGTCTAAAGTTCGTAAATTCCTTGAAATATAAAATTGTTTAAAACTCAAAGGTATATTTCTGTACCAAATTATTTCCATTTAAGCATCAATACCATACCAAGATTGATGATATGATAGAGAAAACAAATGCCAACATGGTTCAAGGATTGATAAGTAAAATGATGTCAGTTCTAGAAGCAACTTTGTCTAAACTATCTAGGTATGATGAAGGCAGTCTTATAGGATCCATTTTAAGTTTCACGGTAAAACCATTTTTCTTTAAAGTTATGTTATTCTTATTTATTCTAACGCAAATTGTATTTCTAGAATGTTTCCGGTTCGGGAAAAGATATGGGCCAAGGCTATGTTAATTTCACAAGGAATTGCATGGACCAAATCCGACAGAAAATAACAGATGAGTTGTGGATTCTAACATTCTTCGAACAATGGTATACAAGCCAGATAAATATGTTATGTAACTGGTTGTCTGAACGGTTAGATCATACTCTACACCCTTACCAATGTACGTGCCTTGCTCATATCATAAAGGTACGTATATTCATTAAATTCACCAAATTGTGCAAGTCGACGAAATTAACTGCAAAATAATATTCTTCACCGCCTCCGCCCTTACAAAAAGCTTCAGATGAGGAAGTCCAATTGGGACAATACCAAGGAGGGCTTTAACTTGGATTTTAGTTAACTGCAGAGGACACTTTTGCTCTCCTTCACCAGACTATTATTCCATAGGCGATCTGAACCATCTGAGGTGGTTATGCCCATAGGTTTTACCCATTACTCTTCGGCGTTCCCAGAAAAGCCTAGTCACTCTGATAGTAATTTTCCATAAATGTGTCCATGAGGGTAACGAAGTTTCTTATTGCGCGTTAGGCGGGCGGGAGCTGTCATTTTTACAGCCAAATGCATCGTCGATCTCCACCGAATCGCCGGAGTTTCGCCGCTTCATATGCAAGATTTGTAGTGGATGGTCAATCGCCAGAAAAATAACGACTGGAGAAGCGAAGTATCACTAGACAGGAAGTCGAAACAGAGAGAGACAAACAGGCCCATACGCCGGCTCGTCATAACAACAGTGGGAATAGAAGATAATTAAAGGATCCTCGTACCTACCCACGATACTATCGCTTTTTTTTAATATTAACAGTTACAAAATTCCAATAGGTATTACTTATGTTTTAGAAAATATATTCAGACTTTGAACTACAAGGCGTTATGGAAGATAAATTGAATTCCAAAGCTTACCAGACAATAGCTCAAAGGATGCAAACGGAAGAAGCAACATGTGCACTTACAATCGGACAAGCTGAAAGGTAATAGAAATTTTGTAATTTGTAGCATTCCTCTATCAATTAGGTACTACTGAAAAATTTCTTGGGTGGTTCAAGTAAAGAGAAAGACGTCCGATAGATAATACTGAATTTCAGTTTACTTTCTTGCCGTCACAAAGTATAAACAACAAAGTAAAAAAATTATTTCTTAACGTAACTTTAATATTCAGTTTACTATGTAAAATTAAACCGCGAAATCAGTTTAGGAAGTTATAATCATCTTAGATCTAGAAGAGCAGCTACTTTAAATTTTTCAAATTTTTCAAATACAGTGCTATTCAAAAGTCCCCTCCCCCCTCGTATCTTTTGAACGGCTACACTTACATTAATAAAATTTGGAGGGTGAAAATAAAGTGTTGTAAACTTGTCTACGAATGGTAACAGGTGACGTAATAGTAATAGATGACGTCACAGTGCCACTCTGGCCAATAATTTCAAATAGGAACTTATGGCAAGTGATATCTCGTTTGAAAGGCATTGACATTGGCTACATAGTCATTTTAATTTTGTTTGGGCTTAAACTAATTTTGAAGGATAAATTAAATAAATACCAAAATTATTATTTCACATTTAAATAATTTTTAATAATTTTTCAGTCCGCCTCTGGTTAGTTGTCAAAAAAATTGACGTTTTTAATTTAATAGTATTTGTTGCTTTGTAAAGTTTTTCTAAATAGCTTAAATATTTAATTTTATTATTGTTTAACGAGACGTTTTGAGTTTACATAGGCAAAATGATACGTACTCAAGCCGACAAAGTAGCAGCTATCTTAACAATTGGTGAATCTAGAAAGAATCTCCATGAAGCGGAACGTTTATTTAATGAGAGATACCCAGATCGCCCTATCTCGAGAACTTATTTGAGGGTGTTTCTTCACAAGTTTGAAGCAACAGGTAGTGTTCAAGATGCCAAACGACCTGGTCGACCAACATTTAATGATGATAAAAAAATTGATATAGTTGCTGTAATGGTAGTAAACCCCACTTTCACTTCAACTAAAGTTGCGTCTATCTGTGAAGTAAGTAAAAGTACAGTACAGAGAGTGTTGGCTAAAAATAAATTTCATCCATAAAAGTTAAAAATGATGCACCTTTCGGATGACGTCCCCGACAGAAGAATCGAATTCTGTGAATGCATGACAAATAAAATTAGTCAAAACCCACATTACACACATTACACATTTGTTTTAGTGATGAAAGTACTTTTTGCCTCAATGGAAATGTGAATACACAAAATGTAAGGTATTGGAGTGACACAAATCCTCACACCTTTCGTGAACAACATACCCAATTTCCAGAAAAAGTCAATGTTTGGGCAGGTATATAGGGAAACCACATAGTTGGTTCTGTCTTCCTAAATTCAAATTTAAGCGGGGAAGTGTATCTGGAGATGTTACAAAATGCAATTGAGCCATTAGCTCTTAAAATTCTGGAAGATAATCCAGATGAATTCGGCCATCTGGAAATAACATTTTAACAAGATGGTGCTCCTGCACATTATTATGGTGCAGTAAGACGTTACCTGGATGAAGAATATCGAGGTAGATGGATCGGCCGGCGAGGTCCTATAGAATGGCCACCTCGGTCACCAGATCTGACACCATTAGATTTTTTTCTATGGGGGTACTTGAAATCCAAGGTTCATACTACGGCACCAGATAGCATTGGCGTTTTGAAAGAAAAAATTATTGAAGAATGCAATGCAATTTCAGCTGACACATTCGAACGAGTACGACAAGAGTTTACTAATAGGATGTATTACTGTCAGGAAGTAGACGGAGCACATTTCGAACACTTGCTATAAGAATCCATTGTTGATGTTTGATTAATTAAATTTAAAAAAATAATTTCAATAATTTTGGTATTTATTTAGTTTATACGTCAAAATTAGTTTAAACCCAAACAAAATTAATATGGCTATGTTGCCAATGTCAATGCCTTTCAAACGAGATATCAGTTGCCATAAGGTCCTATTTAAAATAATTGGCCAGAGTGGCACTGTGACGTCATCTATTACTATTACGTCACCTGTTACCATTCGTAGAGAAGTTTACAACACTTTATTATCACCCTCCAAATTTTATTAATGTAAGTGTAGCCGTTCAAAAGATACGAGGGGGGGAGGGGACTTTTGAATAGCACTGTATATTAAATATAAATAAAAAATATTCGAAATAAAATGTCTCACCGCCTTGTTTGCATCATACCCTTTAAAATAAGTAATGATGCGCATATGATAAATTGTGATGATTTGTGCTATATCAATGCCAAAAAACAGACTGGGAATCAATATTTTTACACTGGTATTTTAACAAAAATTGCTAATAGGTACTGGCACATGCTCCGAAGAAAAATTCGTAATGAAAAGGCGTAATAGATAAAATATGCTTGAAACAATGATTATAGTACAAATAAATGATAATAATAAAATTATTATTCTCACCAGTGTCGTGCAGGTGATCGATTTGTAGCTCGAAAGGGCCCAGCTCTGGAAAAAAGAATAGTACATTTAATATTTAAGGTAGTTCCGTATTAAATACTTTTATTTTGCAGTGGAATGGATGGAATCGATGAAGACGGGGACAACAGAAGCAAAACGAAAGTGACAATAATGGAAACTTTAGGTGGAGAGGATGGAAACTTCGTTTCCAACGTAGGAACTATGATAGGGGGAAAAGTAGGAAATATATTTGGTAAAGGGCTAGGAGGAATTGGTTCAAAACTAGGAGGAGGAACGGGGAGCTGGTTTTAAAAATTCCAGTAATCATACGATATAGCTTTCACTTGATTTTTTTTAAATATTTTGTACGAATACCATTTGGCCTGATTATGGTCTTTTTTCTGTAAAAATATACGTAACTTTAATTTTGTATATAATATTTCCTAATTTATGGTTATAAATAACATTAAGTGTTAGTTTACCCGGTAAACCGTTATTAAATACAGTAAAACCCCTAAATAGCAGTCACTTCAAACTTTTTGTAAATACGATCGTTATATGGAGATAGTCATGCACGTAATACAATTTTTTTTTCAACAGAATATTTATATTGCAGCCTTATCCACTAAAAAAGCGAGCACATACTTTTTCAAGCAGCATACACTTATTCTGGTTCAATAAACTATTTACAAATAACCCACAAAGTACCACTCAGCAAAAAGGATCGAAGCATGAGCTCAATCTTTTTTGAACGCTCGCTCGCTAACCCGTACTCATTACTAATGCATAATACTCGCTCATGGGCTCTTGCTCGCTTTCTTGATGAATGCTGGGAGACTGCTAGAAGAGGGATACTTACCTAAACTGAAGCAAGCGGTACCTTTTCTCTTAACTAAGCTTTTTTGATCAAGATAGAAATTTGAATGTGTGCCTAAACCTCAAGTTTAAAAAAGGTTTTTGAAAATGTCATTGTAGTATTAAAAAATTGATCGTTTTTAGAAGTGACCGAGAGAGGAGGTTTTACTGTAATTTCAAAACAGTTGAACTGTATCCCACCTGAAAATAAAAGCCCATAACAATGAGTATTAAGGGACCACAGATCTTGTTTAAACTTGAATAAAGAATTTAAAAAGAAAAAAACTGCAATACTTTAGTAATTGTTTTGTATATATTGGCAAAAATGAATAAATGTGACGGTTCTTCTTCAAGTGTTTTGAAATTAGAATTTGAACTTATCAAATGAACTCGATTTATTTGCTAGCTCTCAATTTTGTGGGTTGCCATAGAATTAAGAAACATTGTGATTTTGATAATTAAATAAATATTGCACAAAGGATAGGCAACTCTGTAAATTGCATTTAATATAATTTATTTCTAATGATATTTAATAAATTATGAATTTATAAATATTGCACTGGATATCATTTAGTATTTAAAATTATGTAGCTATTTGATAAAATTCTAACATATCGTGTATTTTTGAAAAGTTGTATTTATTATATCGGCAGAGTATAACTGAATTTTTCCGGATTTTGCTGTGAATTTATTGGACTCGAAAATCAAATAGAATATTAATTTTTTGTAATAAAAACCAATTTATTGTAAGTTTCGTTTAACGGAAATAACGAAATTTTGTTTAGCATTTCAACAAAAAATTAAAAAACATTTTACTCACAAATGCAGAATTTAGATTAAAGAAATTTAAATAATTTTAAAAATCTCTTAGCCCCTCCACTGCAACTCGCAAAAGTTCATAGTGGCTCTTGGTTCACTTCCAAGATAACAGTAGAGAGGCTTGCAAAATACGCCATAATTCACTACACAAATATTTATAATCTGATTTTAAAATGTAGTAAAAACAGTTCAGCAGCAATTTTTTTAAAAGAAAATTAGTTAGGCTGTGGTATATTTTTTTCATATTAGGGTAACCATCTGATAGAAAGCCATAATCAGAGATGCTGAGGCCCGTCAATGTTTAGTTAAAAGTATTCTCTCAAGTATTACGATGACCCAAAATATTTCGAATTAAGTAAGCACTTGCAATTATTTCCACAATCGCCTTGGAAACTCCCGAAAAAACAAGAGAATAGATGGTTAATGAATGAATTAATTTAACACCTGGACACGATAGAAAGAAAAAATGACATAAATAAGTTCACAATAAAAGCAAATATAGAGAGAGTCTGCTAATGGCTCATCTATTTCGTTTTTATCTGGTAACCCTATATAATTATTCCATTTAGATAATTTTGCTTCAAGTGTTTTATGTTGTATTTTAGGTCTTGAAAAGCAATAATTTAATCATAAGTTACCGCTAAAGGTCTAATTTCTCATGTTTTTTACTGTAAAATACCGAATGTCAGTCCATTTAGCTGTAATTTTTTCATGATTCCTTTCATAATAGTTATGTCTATTTCTAAAAAGTAGGATGGTTTTAATAGACTAGATTAGAGGCACAACCAACAATTATTCACTATATTTTGAATGAGTATGAGAATAAAACGTCAGTTTAAAATGTATTGGATGAAAATGATTATAAAGATACGTTTATATCTATATTGCGAGATATTTATGTTTGACAGTGGTTTTTTTAATGTATACAAACATGGAATTATTGCGGACAATGTTATAAGTGTCTACATATATAATATATGATTAATGTATACATTACAAGTATTCAAATCCAAATACCTAAAATGCAGATGCTTGTGACTACTGGTCAGCGAATTATTCTGGTTGTTGGAAACTGATAAGAAGAAACTGACAGTTTCCTTCAATTTTAAATCTCTGTCAAATTGTTATTATTTTTTGACTGTTCTACAAACAAACCAAACCAAATTTTATGTCACACATTTGTCTTGACACAAGTGCTAGATTTAAACGTAACTTAGGATTTGTACACATTAGAAAAGCAGAAGAATAAATCTATTCCTGATTAAAGAACAATCAATTATAAAGACATCTTTAATAAATCCATATTTTCATGAGAAAACGTATTAACACACTTTTAGTACCAACAATCTTTCATTCACTTTGGTAGTACAAGAGAAATATGTTGTAAGCTGCTTTTTTAGTTGTAATATAAAACATGTAAGTAATAATAAAAGATAATCATAAATAGATAGATACTGAATTTTATTCATATTATTCCACTAAATATATTTATTCAATAAGCTATTATTGCATTCAATATGCAGCGTCAATAAATTAAGGCTTTTTGTTGTTTCCACTTTTGGGTCAAAATTATTTCATATTTCCAGATCATTTTCGCATTCTCTAGGTATTTATTTCAATACAGTTGACCAGTTAACCGTTACCGGAAGGAACTAGATTTTTGAGGTCCGTAAAAAAGCGTTCGCTACATGAAGTGAATAGCTTTTTTAACTACCTATTAGGCATCATCTAATGTTTTTCTATTAGGTATTAATAATTAAGAAGTCTGCTTATTCTCATCATCATTAATAGGATAACAATAACTTAAAATACCCCGAGATCCAACGAAACCTAGCCATATTGAATATGTTAACACCAAATTCACTGACGTGCCTTTTTAAATGAAGATTCGTAGTAGGTGTAATTAACTAAAATTCACTTGAAATGTCTAGTTTTCTTTATTTTTTGAAGCATAAAATTGAATGCAATATTAGACAGTATATTATGAATAGATAGATATAATTTCTAATTATATTCAGTAAATACCTGTGAATAAGATCGTTCAGTGAAGGTATTCCAAAACAAAAGCGTACATTTTATTTTATTTAAATATTAGTATTCTAACTGTAAATTGATAATGCACTTGAAATCCAGTGCAAACTTTTCTAAATGACTTTTTGCTTATTGCATACCTTCACCATGTTATACCTAAAAAAAACTTATCATTTTATAAACTAATTTGTTTGTATTGCTTAGAGCTGTATCGTATATAAGACAGAGCTGACAAAGTAAGCATAACTTGTTTTACTCACGTCCTAATTTGAACATCTGATTTATTTTTTGAACACAACGCAAATTATACGTTCTTTATCATTTTATATCGAAATAAAACAAATATATAGTCACCTATAACAGTTTTCTAAAAGTTGTTAGGCATACTACACATCTACTAATATTTCCTGTTATACTATAGTAAATTATTCTAACTTCCTGTGCAGTATATATACTGATAAAATTTGGACAGTATCTAATATTATAATAAGTATATATTTTTACCACAAAAGTTAATTGTTAAAAACTATCTTATATTACTCAACAAATAAATTTAATGTACCATAGATTCAAGAATAGAAATATTTGACAAACAAATAGAATAAGTAGATAAATATTATTCACAAATCGAACGAGTAAAATCAGTTATGTGTAAGAATTATCTGACTAAAGCACCTTCTAAACGGGCAATATTTCTAGTGCAATATGTGGCTGCAATATTGGCAGCTATAGCCCAGCCAGCATGACAACATTTCAATTGTAGCATATATATCTCGGCAATATTGTTTGCAACACTATGGCCCATTAATGAAAATAATTTGTTTCGTAGACGTAGACGTAGACGTAGACTACAATTTCACTAGTTACCGCCAGCACTACCGGTATTCTTCTTTTTCACCTCATTCTTTGCATAAGTTCTCAAGTTTCTGAATTTTTTGTAGGCGTCATCACCAAATTCTTCGGCGATAACTGCCCATCCATCTTTTTTAGCATTTCTGTCTTTATACCTAAATTCCGGTTTCCACATTCTCTAACTCAGAATGTAAAAGTATTTCATCAATAAACTCAATAATCTTTTCATTCGACCAAGTATTAGTCAATTTATATACTATAACCTCCAATATTATCATAACAACAACAACAACAAACAAATACCAAGACATAGTAAAATTGCAGAGTATCTTCGCTGTCCCAGCGATTGTCCAGCAACTCTTGCTGCAACCAATTAAATGCATAGGCAGCACAAAACATGTATAGCTGTCAATATATTACCTAGTCTAGCTGTTATTGCTGGCAATGTTGTCAGCTACAGTGTTGCAGCTACATATTGCACTAAAAATATTGCACCTTTACAAATTATGTATTAACTGTTCTAGTCGACTATTATGTTAAAATCTGCGACCCCATTTCATCGACGCTGTCAAAAAATATCTATGGTCGATCGACGTAATCGTCAGATTCTCACTAGATTGGTTCGAATACAAAATCGTCCAGATTTCGGTCGCGTGACAAGAACGTTTTCTATGCAAGTACAGGTTGGCAAATTAATTTTGGCAGTTGATGATGCACGAAAAAGCCATACAACTTGACAACGTTGTAAACGCATGATTTTGCCAGCGAAGTGAGCTCTTGCAATCCGCATACGTCTTTGCTACGCCGCATCGGACGTTGCCAAAATTAATTTGTCAACCTGTACAACAACTTCGTCATAATTTTACGACATCTTGGAGGAGACTACCTACCCATAATAATTTGTCATTGCACTACGCCACCTTGAACTATGATAAGAAGAAGTCTCTGGTCATTGATTACACCACCACAAGACGCATTTATATTTTCTCAATAGTTTTATCTTCTTGTTTGCACATTTGCACAGGAATGTATAGGTATACTGTTGTTCAGGTGGTTGAATGTAACCATTTGGCAATTCCAATAATAAGGACTTCTCCTTATCTTGGAGTTTCCACTGCATATTCTAGTTCTACTTTAGACTCGTTCATTACATTGGGTGGCTTGTTGAAGTTTTGTCATAATGTAAATTAAAATGCAACAGAAAAAGTACCTCTTATTATGTCAGCGCATAGAAAATCGAGATAACCGTCCACGAAGAGGTGCCAGAAACAGGGGGTGAATTGATAAAAATTTTACAACTTTTTCAATTTCAATATTTCCATTTCTTGTTAAAGTGCGGAAATGTTAACACCCCTTATGAAGTAAAAGAGAATTGGAAGTTAAAGTCGACTTGGATATAAAAAAATGTTAAAGGCAATGAGCAGCCATAATAAATCTACTTTCGAAGGAAAATATATTGTTCATTATCGAGTAGAAATAGTAAAAGTTCGGTAGTTAGATTGAGAAAATTGCCAAATTTTATCAGTAACGTATAACATTCATTGCAGTTGATAGATGGTTACTGTGCCATGCTCTGTTAGAGATATTTAAATAAAATCCTACAAAAGTTTTCTTGAATACTGGCATCGCGTTGTATTCAGCTACTGTGAGTAACTAACTAATAATTATAAAATCTTCAAATTAATTCATGGTTAAATATCAACATTGAATAATAACTTTAATGATTACTGCATGCAATCTTAAACTATAGTTACCTATATTTACAATGAGCATTGAAGAGTATCATTAGTTTTCAATTTGTGTACCTGAGTATAAGTTTTATGATCTTCTGGAAGATTATATGAAAGAGAATCAATCGCGAAACATTCAAAATAGTACATAGGTACTTTTTAATCATTTTATTTGTTCAAAACACATCATATTTCACAGTCAAAATAAAATAGTTTATAGTTCTGTTAATAAGAAATCCAAAATTAGGAAAAATTTCAATATATACACACGAGAATCACTGAAAACTAATAAAACATTTAAAATTATATTTAAACCACAAATTGAAATAATGTAGTTTTTAAAAACACAATTTATAAGTTAAACACTGAAATAGAAGCTCCTCAATGTCTCGTTGTCTTCTTAAAATCTTCAACTTTTGAAAATTGTTATATAAATAATATATGTATAGAATGCTTTTAACTTTAAGTTCTTGTATTTATCAAACCTACTTATACATTCTTGAATAGAAATACAAATAAATTTATAAAGAATAATTAACCTTTATTAATACTGAATTAATATTGCAATATAATTAATGAAATACCGTTTTTTTCTTTATTATTAGTAAGTAGTGAACTTTAAATACGGATCTGTTATGTCCACAGAATGCGATTAATTATTTATAAATTAATTTCCTAAAATCTATACACATGTTAACCATTTACGGACCATATACATATTGTTATGTTCAACTAACATGTACTATAAATAATAAAATTGTTTTAATACATCACTTTTAGATATTTTGTCACTTTAAAACCATCTTTATTAGATATTATGTAGCATATATTTCTGAAATTAAATATGAAACCCATAATATGGGATTGTTTTTGACTATACCCACATACATGGAGCTTTTCCAGCTTTTTCAACCGCATTGAAAGTTCAGACAACAAATTCAGGTATCTTAGAGGTAAGTTAAAAAAAAACTAGTCATGAGCTTCGAGTAAGCATGAATAGTGTAAGCATGAACCGAAACCGCTGCTTTAGTTTGTGTTCCAAACATATTGGAATGCAATAATCCTTTAACAACCAGATGTGTATCGGAGAGTTGTACTCAAAATTGACGAAATATTTTACAATAATTTAATAGTAACTGTTAAAATTAGTGAGTGTACACACCATATAAGCAGAAAGTTATAGGTCATCTTTATCAGTGTCACTTGTACCGGAGTTAGAACTATCTACATTAATAATTGAAGGATTCACTTTCGCACTTTCTATAACATTGTGTTCGTTTTCAATTTTTTCAACATAACTAGTGCACTTTTGTCACGTTTTATCGGTAATGTTTCCAACTGCACTTTTTTTAAAGGAGCCGTCCCTTCGCCGGCACCACCTCAGCCTCCTGAGCTTATTGCGGATCCTGCTAGTGTTCTGACTACAGCCTATTCAGTCAATCCGTTCCCTGTATTGGCTCATACAGGCTCTTTGCTGGTTGGATGTAGAAGTCTTCTGAAGTCATTTGGGGTCTACCATACAGCTTCTGCCTTCTGTGGTCCAGCGTCTCAAAGTTGCATATTATATGCAGAGCTGTCTCGGTGTCCTACTTCTGTATGTAAAGTCTCCGTTATACAGCCCTATTTTGTTCAGGTGCTACTTTGTGGGAAAGTGTCCCATAAGTAACCCCGTTATGATGCGTAGTTTGTTCCTGATGCTCATTGAGAGCAGTTCTTTTGCTACTTTTTCTGATCGTTCTTTTATGAATGTCTTCCCATGTGTTTGCCTAGGCGTATTCTTTCAACTGCACTTAATAATAATTCCTTTACATCTTCCAATTTGTATGTAACTGCCTAGCTCGCAGCGGTAGGGTGGAGCCGTAATATACTATCACCCGCTTTTTTTGCAAATTTATATATCACCTATTTTTTATATGTGTGTGTGGAAGGGTGTGTTGGCATTGGAGAACTCCATTTGCCACAGACTTTTATTAGAAACATATTTTTTATATTTTGTTTAGCAATCAAATCATGTGATTATCAATTCCTGTGTGGTTGTATTCAAAATTTATTATCGTCTGAAGTAAAAAACTTTCACTCATTATTATTTGTCTTTATTTCGTCACCTTTTCTATGGAAACTCCTTAGTTTTAACAGTCCAAAACTAACGTAAGCTGGGATCTTAACCACAGATGCAAAATAAAAGGTGAGAGGTAGGTTTTAATGCAAAATATACAAACAATATGAATAATTGCACTAACGACATTCTAAAGAAAATTTATACATATTATTTAAACAACCTTTTTCATAAGTTATAGTTTTATATTAACATTAGGTTTCAAGGTTTGAGCTGACAGGAAAAGAAAGTTAATTTAATTATCCAGTTCACAGAACCATTTGAAATCTGTAATTTGTTAATGTTGGGAAAACATGATTTGAAAATATTGACTTTTTCATTAACTCCACCCAATTGCCCAATTGATAATATTAGCTGAATCTAAATTAATTATATAGTTCAAATTATTCACAAAGCATTTGCAGCGACCTTCACAACTGTGTTTTTTCATTAAATATTGAAAATAAAATTTTAAGCCCTATGTTCATGACATGATATCTAACACTTCACTGTGTATTCCCAGGAACTTCAACTAAAAAATATTATGAGTGTGGCTGGATATTTTCTAGTTGAAATGCTGGGATGATACATCTTTTACAGCTCCTGAGATGAGTATCCGGCATCAATGAGTCGCGCTTTTCTTCGACGAATCCGATAAATAAGTCACGAATCTTGAGACATTTATTTGTTCTGTTATCATTTCTCCACTCTGTGTTAAGTATACATCAATATTAATAAAAATCAAACTTACTTATTAACTTACTGTGCACTTTAATAAAAATTTCTAACATACACAACACTATCAACCTATAATCCTGATCACGTAGCGATTAATGAGCTAGAGCCTGGACACTGACAATCTCTATGGTACCCAGAAATTTTCAAGGTAAAACTGCGCAACTAGCTACCACGTCCAAAACTATGACATGTTGGACTGCATATTGCATTAATTATAACAAAAAATGGATAACGTCCAGTGGGACCGTTATTCCTACACAACCACAATACTTTTAGTTCTTCTGCTAACCATTTTTGATATAGAGCATAACTTTAACATTCCAGCTATGACATTTATGTCAACATATATTTTACTTGTCAGAATGGAATTAAGGTTAAGCTGTCGATGTGTTTTGTAGATATTGAGAGAACTAATAAATCATAGATTCGATGACATATGACTCGTTTGTTCCCAATATACGTCAAGCTCTATTATGTCGAAATAAAAAAATTACCATTAAAAATACAATACAATTTACCAATTTTTGAAATATTTTTAGAAAGTTTTCAAGCATGAAAAAGTTACCGATTTGATCTTACCGTTGGTTGGAAATAAAAGCAGTTCCTTAATATCAGTAGAAAATCTTTGAGTTAGGGGAGAAAAACTTGATTCCAGTTTCCAGAAGATGGCAGTGGTGTGTAATAAATAGACTGAATATAGAAAACACAGGGACTGGGATAGAATGCATCGAAATTGCTCACGCATCAACCTTGACAAATGTATATAGGGATATTATAACACAGGGTCTCTTAATTTATATGCGTATACAGGATGGATTTCTAGCTAAACAAAAACCGAGAAAAACCTGAAAAAATAATGCTATGAGTGATCGGTTCCTATAAAACTAATAAAATAGTGCAAGACGAGTGAGAAGAGAAAACAGGTTGAACTGAAACAGTAGGTAATCTTGGACCTAACTAAATGATGGGGTCCAATTATTTCAATTTCTGACAGGGCATAGCTCCTAATTAAATAGGTAAAACCGCAAACGACATAAGCAAGGACTGCGAAAAAAAGGATGAAGCAAAATATTGCGGAGATTTGCAGGGATAAAGGGGTTGCCTATATGGAAGTGGGAAGAGAAATTAAGCCCCAGAAACATAATAGATATAGCCACAAAAAATATGTATGTAGTATGTAGTAGGGGCTATTAGTGGAAAAAATGAGTAAGAGACCTACAACCCATATACATAATATAATAATAAGTGGAGTCGATGTTTTCATTTATGAATGCTGTTGTTGCTACTACCGATTTCTACATTGTTGTCCCGTATACCTACTTACCGGGAGAAAGGTCCATTGTCTTCATATAGTTATAGATAAAGTGAAGCTTCACATTTCAAAACTATTTTTTAATGTTTGGTATTTCACCATATCAAATTTATAGTTTTTTAAATAGAACACCCTATATATTATATAAAATCGAGACCGCATGCTATTAAAAATCAACATCTAGTTCTAGCTTTTGAAAATTCTCATTTTATACCTATACAGGATGACCCAAAGCTCACGTCCATCATTTGCTCGCTTATTTTAACGAGAAAAAAGTCTCGAAAACTGTTATAAAAATGTTACAAATATTTTTTCCCTAAGATTTTCCGTTTTAACTGTTTTGAACTACCAATAAACAAAAAAATAAGCTTTTGGTAGATTTAGAAATATAATTTATTGAAAGGAAACTGTTATAAATGATTATTATCAACTATACCTACGGAATTTGTCGAACAAATCCCATTTAACCTAATATCAAATCACATAATCTCCATTTTAAAAGCCCAATTGAAACATATGAAAAGGGAATAAAGACGACGGTATAGAGAATGGATGAAGTAGCTTAGAAAGTCTTAAACATAGTGAGAGTACATCACCCATTATTCATGGATCTGATTTATATGCTTGTTTCATTGATATATTACTCCATAAATTCTCTCCAACCCTTCAAAATCATTTGAACACCGGATTTGTAGTCCAGTCCATATGGTAAGCCAATCTACATAAAATAAAATAATTTTTGCGATATTGTCTTTCGCTAAACGTGAAAGTCAATAACTCGACATCGGCCCCATCAACGTGAAAACTTAAAAGACCTCTTTCTATTACTAGTATTTCTCGACTTTTATCTTTCTGATTCTGAAAGAAAATCTGGAACCAGAAGAGAATGACAGACTACGTCTGGTGAATTACAACCGTCATGACAATAAATCCAACACCGGATGATTTCTTATAAATGCCACAAAGCTTGTGGCTGCTGATAATCTAGCTTGCGCTATTTATTGTACACAGGGTGTCCCGTAAATTAAAGGGCATGATAGATCGTCAGGAAATATTCAAAATATCCAGATGCAACTTTTCTCTAACCTTCTTAGTTTGTGAGATACAGGCTGTTAAAATGTGCAGAAGAAATACACATTTTATTTCATATCTTCTCGGGGGATGAAAGTACAAGTTTAAAAATATTTGTAGGTTATTGTCTCTTCAAAACACATCGACAGTATTAATTATGTCAAATTCTAATAAGCCAGTGGCGTGGTACGAGGGGTTCGTAAACTTTTATTGTACCATATATTTGAAACACCTTGTATTTAGACCTAAAGACTTTTGTATGCAATTCTTTATTAAATTTTCCACAAAAAAAATTCCTCTTCATTGAACTCGATATAACACTCCATTTTCAAGATTTTTTACTTTTTATTAAAGTAAGACACTTTTTTAAGTTGTTTTTGTTAAATAAATTTGTAGTACCTACTTGAAGATCACTTCCAAAAAATTTAAACACAAACTTTTCTTATGGATTTCATAATTATTTAAGGAGAGATAAAGTGTTAAGGAAATATTTACGACTACAACAAATAATTTATGGTTCAAAAACATTACAGCATAAAAAAGTGTCTTATTGCAATAAAAAGTTAAAAATAGTGAAAATGGAGTGTTCTATCGAGTTTAACTGAGAGTACCTTTTATGTAGTTAATCACTAGAATGCATCTCTCTTAATATCAACATTTCATTAAGGCTAGTTGGTTTGAATCGCAATATTTTGTAGATTGTACTGTACTTCTATGTACAATTACTTAAGGACCACCCTGTATATTCATCTAATCTATCACAAAATTAACACAACATCAAGAAAATAACAATCAACTAGGTATGGTAAACTATCAAATAAATATAAAATTAACATAATCTATAACTTCCTTTTGAATTTCCACTCATTTTATTAGTCTAATATTGGGGACAATTCACAAAATAAAAATAAATATCAAGCATTAAAAAAACCTTTTTACATACCTAATGTGACCAGTAGGAAATTGGAAAAGTTCTTTAGCACTAGTGTCTTTCGTTAAATAATCTCACCGTACATAAAATATTAACACACGACAAATACCTTTACTATCAAACTATACAAAGACAATGACAACGATAAACAATAAATACCAATCTTTTTAAAAGCATACGTAGATTCAACAGTAAAAACACTACACTCGTAGGTACCTGCGTTGGTCGGTTAATTGTTTTTTGTGCTACAGTAGGTATAAAAAAAGTTATTAGTCAGAGTAGACCGGTAGATATTCGTATGAAAATAGATAGAAATTATTTATTAAATGTTGCCGATTTGAATATTATGATGAATGATGAATTGAAATATGTGGCAAATTTATTGTTAATTTATATCAGTCCGTTTGATTTATTGTGACAACTGAAATCCTTTACATGTTGAGGTGACTTTGCTGGACTCGTTTTAGGGAGATTAAGGGTTATGCCGAAACATAGGGAAGCTCAGCTAATTGAAGATGTTCTTTAATACCCGTAAAAGCCAGATATACAGAACGTTTTAATATTTAAATATTATTGTTTTAAATTCTAATTTAAATGATCTGGTATTGGTTTTGTTCTCGTATTCATTTTACAGCATTTCAAGTACAACACGGGGTAGAGAACCGTAATATTTTTCATATCTTCTAAAAAATTGCATAAGTAACTCGTTTTTTTGTCACTTTAAACATTTATTTATGCTAAGAAACAAATTACGTCGGCGTAAATACATTTTTTTAAATGGGAGGAAGTCAAAAAGTCAATTTTACCATCAGTTTTCAGACACCACAGACACTTGTACCATCTAATCTAAGGTTTAACGTTAAGAAAGAGACTTAACTTTACAGTTTCAGTTGCAATTTTCGCTAAAGCATCCATCAGATCAGTTTCCGAGATCGG